>JACEFZ010012139.1:0-23044 GCA_014155875.1 Cepaea nemoralis
AAAAACATTTCCCCTCCCGCCCAGAAGCACTTTTTTTGAATGACTCGAAGTCAACATAAACAAGATGCCTTCAAGAACTTTCAGAGAGTAGGCAGCAGCAATTTCGGCCATGGGGGACCCCTGGCTGGCAGCAAAGGGGGATGAAATTCAGGGCTTTGCTGACAGACATGATATGAAAAACTTCTAATGCCCAGACCCATCCGGCAGAAAATTACAAGGCAGGTCCTAACAGAGCAGTCCACCAAGTCTTTACAAAATATGGGTGAACGAAACCATGCCAAAAGATTTCAAGGACGCGTCAATAGCCCCTTTTACAAAGAAAAAAACCGCCAAATCTGTGAACGAACGAACGAACAACAAACTTTATTTTCAAAGGGTTAAAAATTTGGGCACGCGGGCCCCGACTAACATTCTGCCCTTCTATCACTCTTTTTATACATTATTTCATTCAAACACATCCAAGGCTAACAAAGAACAGTAAAAATAAAAAAGATATGCATTATAAAGGCATGGGCAAAATGCAAACATCAAAACTACACGACACAGAAATATTAGATAATGGTCTGACACTTGTTATTAGCCATGTGGAATATACTGGCCTACAAAAAGATGTTTGGCTGTTATACTAGGGTTTTTTATTATTATTATTATCTAAATTTATTAAGGGGAAGGTAATCCGTATTGAGATAGTGTTCGAATATTTTGCGATTATATGAATAGGGGTTGGTGATGGTCCTTTGATTTCTTGTGGAAGATTGTTCCACAGCTGAGATGCAGAGTACGTTAAGCTTGTTTTGTATAAGTCAATCCTAGGCTTCGGAATGTGTAGTATATTTAAACGTTTACTGTGTCTAGCATTATATTTAAAACAAGGCCAAGGTAATTTGGGGCATTCCGATGCAGGATTTTGTGAATTAGTTTAGCTTATTGAAAAGCAGGCGTTTGCAGAATGGTAGTAACTGAAGGCGTTTATACAGGCTAGGATTGTCAGATAAATGTTTGCTATAATTAGACTCATGGCCCGTTTCTGGAGTGAGTAAAGTCGCTTGGTGTTTGAATTAGAACAACCGTCCCAGATTGTAGAGCAGTAGTCAAAGTGTGCTGTATATGAGAAGTATAGAATAGTTTCCTGTGTCCTCATCAAGGAAGTATTTAATCTTGGCGAGTTGATAGACTTTTTTCGCTGTTTGTTTAATGATCGCTTGAACATTGGAATTAAAGGTTAGGTTCTATCAATGATTAGGCCTAATGTTTTGTGCTCAATTACACTTTCTACTGGCATGTTATCGATGTGAAGTTGAAGTGATGTGTGTGGGCTTAGAGTTTAATGTCTTGTCTGGTTGTTAATAACATTCCTTTTGTTTTAGTGATGTTAATTTGCATACGGTTTGAATAGCTCCACTTAACTACATTATTTAATTCTTGTTGTAAAGACGACTCCAGTAAAATACAGTTTTCAGCGTTTGTGTACACCCGTACAGTCATCTGCAAATAATATCGCAGGACGACGAAAGATGCAAAGGTAGATCGTTTAATATATATGGCAAATAATAGAGGGCCAAGAATAGAGCTTTGCGGTACTCCAATATTGAAGGTAGTGGTTTGAGACAGAGATTTATTGTGTGATACTACTTGCTTTCTGTTTGATAGAAAAGATGATATTAGAGTGACTACATAAGGCCCAATTTTCATTGTCTCGAGTTTTTTAATTAAAATAACATGTTCTATCATATCAAATGCTTTCTTGACATCAATAAACACAGTTCCACATAGACTGTTGTTGTTTATATTTCGGTGCCCAATTTTCCTATCATGTTTGTTAGGACCGTATAGGCAAGAATATTTTGGTCGAAATCCTGATTGGCTGTCAACAATAAGCTTGTTACGAACTAGATAGTGTAATGTTACTTTATGGATGTGTTTTTTCTAGTGGCTTAGATAGTGATGATAGTAAGGAAATGGGTCTGTAATTATTCGGGAGACCATTGTCCAATGAACCAGATGTAAGAAGAGGGTACACTTTAGCGATTTTGAGAGCTGATGGAAAGTGGCCTTTGGTTAGACACTGATTATATACATAGGTTAGTGATGTACAAATCACTGGCGCAGCACAACGGAGAATCCGGTTGCTGATTCCATCTAACCCAGATGAGGTTGTGTTTTTTTTAGGTTACTGAGGTAAGTGAATACTTCAGTGATTGTCATTAGCGGTATGTCGGAAAGAATATCGCGGGTGCATCTATTCTCGCAAAACGATGACAATAAAGATAAGTTGCAAGGAGAATTAGGTATTGAAGCCTTCAACTGGTCTATGTCAGTTGGACAAAAATTACTGAATGGTCGCATGTAATATGATTTGATGGTAAAGAATTTCGGAAGTTATACTTGTTTGTCAAGGTGTTAATTGCCTTCCATATATCCTTACTATTTGTTTTATCCATTACTAAGTTCTTAAAGTAATTTTCTTTTTCCGTCGTATGCTATATTGAACTTTGTTTCTAAGAGTACGGTATGCATTGAGATCCCGCTTTTTATGTGCTTTATCTCTGTCTCTCATAATTTCAAGTATTTCCTGGGTGATTCAAGGTGTCTTGACGTGGTGTTGTACTCGAAACTTCCTTGACTGGCACATGTCTATCAAAAACATCAATAAAGGTTTCATCCAGAATTCTAGAGCATCATCCGGGTCAGGAAGCTGACAAACATTGTCTAGAGGTGAGCTGAGCAAGTCCTGTAAAAATGCGTTTTGGTTGAAATTTTTGTAACTTCTATATTTTACACTTATGTGTTTATGTTTAGGAGTTTTAATTCCTTTTTTAGACCACGTGCAGCATATTGGGTAGTGATCGCTCATTGCACAATTTGGTACGGTGCATTCTATGATGTTGTCTGAGCAAGTTACATAAATGTGATCTATGACTGTTGAAGATGACTTTATTACTCTAGTAGCTTGTTGTACTATTTGGTTGGAAATTGTATGATGCAATTATATTTCCCCATATTATGTTGGATTGTTGGTGTCAATGTTAAAGTCTCCGAGTAGTATAATTTCCTTCCCAGAAGCGAAAACCACATCCATCATGGTAGTGAAGTTTTCGTACCAGGACGTGTCCAGCACTGGGATTTCTATAAAGGTAGCCAATTATCAGGGGTGTGCGGTTTTGAAGTTTTAGCTCTAGCCAGATACATTCTATTTCGCAAGTTTCAAAGTCTAGCCTACGGTGAGCATTTAGTAAATTAGAAACATAGGTTATTATGTCTGCTCTTGTTTCCTACAGGGATCCCTTTTAAAAACTTTGTACCCTTTAATAGAGATGTCCTCATCTGAAATTGTATCATTAAGCCTACTTTCACTAAGACCGAATAAATGAAAATTTTGATTAAGAATAGAAGATAGTAGCTTGTTAAATAAGCTGCAAATGGTTAAGTGTTCAAGGAGTATTCCTGACTTATTGAGCCAGTGTTGCGACTTCTCAGACATTCATCCATGAAGAAAGTGTAAATTCGTCAAAGTTAAGCTAAAATACAAGATCATAAAAAAAATCACAATTACATTAACTTACAAAATATCAGTAATAACAAATCAATAAGTAAATGACAATATTATAACGATATAACTAATTAGACCAACGAATATAATGCAAGCAAGGAACAAAACGAATTAAAGAACATACAACAAATAATTAACTTGAAAAAACTACTTCACAAGCTAAGTACCAACTGTTATCCAAAAGAATCAATAAATGACTATACAAGTCAATGTCTCTGTTTAAACCTGGGAGTGAAGGACCCCCCTCACGCAGGGTATTAAGGCGATAAAAAGTATTATAAAAGATATCTAAGTGTCAATCTCTGTGACTTCAATACGAGTCAATGTTTACAGCCGCGTACAATCTAATAAGTTGCTATATAAATCACTAACCAAGTATGCGCATAAACTTTATAGGAGAGGCCCTTTCTTGTACCGAGATCCGGTGTTGCTCTGTGCTGAATTGCTAGTAAATACCAGGCTGTGTTGGTCCTTGGTACAGCGACATCATAAATGCCTGCCGAAGTGAAGTTGGGCTAAACCGTGTGAGGTATAACAACTCTGGGTTCCAATGGAGTGGATACTGTTGATTTATCACACGTGTGTAACGACTTCCAACTACAGGCTCTGATTCGTGGCTAACAGGAGGCTGTGGTGGCATGTTGTTGTTACTACTGGATTGATCCTTGCTGTGGAGAAGAGGGAACGTATCTTCATAATTATCACCCTCCTGCGTGAAAGAGGGCGTATTGTACGGATTTGGTGTGATGGAAATGTTCCGTCTGGCTTGGATATCAGGTGCCGTGGTTATGAGTGATCTGCTCTCTTCTGGTTTATTGGTACTTGATGTGGCGGCAGTATGTCGTCTGGCTTGGGTTTGAGGTGGTGTAGCTAAAAGTGTCCTACGCGATCCAGTATCGGATGTAGGTTGTGTACGTTCAGGGTACTTAAGATTTTTGGCGAGCAAGCTTGGTGCCCAATGTAGACAAATGTACTTGATCTTTATAAAGCCGCTTTTTAGGTACTCCTGACTGTGAATTAAACACCGGTGTGTTGTTGATGAACTGTATGTTGTTGTGAGAGCAAAACTTCTGCAATATGTTGTTATTTATGTCAGCTAGACGACGCTGGAATCCATAACTCGGTAATATGATGGAGGAGAAGAAGATGGACGAGTTAGGAAACGTGTGACTTAATCCGTTCAAGAGCGCCAGCAGTTGAGATGTGATTTGCTGGTTGTTCATGGTGTCATTGATACCAATATGGCCGCTTGCCCTTTTTACGTTAAGATTTACAGCCAACCTACTAATCTTGTTTGTTAGCCGGTCAACACCAGCCCCAGGCAGTGGAATTATGGAAACAATGTCTTTGTCTGTAGTAGCCATCCGGTCGCTATAAAGACCTTTCATTAGAGAGTCGCCTATTATAATGTGTGTACAGTCGGGTCGTGCTGTCTGCACATGTTGGTTGTCAGTACGCCTTGCTCGTTGTTTCTCCCATTTAGCAGCAGTCTGTACGTCTCCATGTGACTCTCCCTGTGTTTCCTGCAGGCGTGTGTTGTCTGTTGGCAGTGCACTATAGCACTGTACGTTTTCTGACGAATTTTCTTGAAGCACTTCGAATCTGTTGCTTATCTTTACACCAATGGGATAGACTGCTTGTAGCGTTTTATCTTCCTCTGCACGTTGAGGTTTTTCCGCGTCTTGTTTTTGGTGAAACTGGGCTTCAAGATTCTCCGAATTTGATACAGCTGCTTGGGAGTTACACGCTTGTTCAGTTGAGTTGGTGGAGGACTCGTGCTGTAAAGTTTCTATTGTTTTTCTTAGCAACAGATTTTCCGCTCTCAGGAGCGTGATTTCTTCTTTGAGAGCAGTGTAGTCACTGCTGGTCTTGCTGTTAGCTGCAATGTTCGCTGTAACAGTAGCAGTGAGCGCCTTTAAGGATTGCTCTATTATCTCAATGCGCCTATGACAATCGCACGATTGTCCATTGATAGTTGGCGTGTTATCTAAGGCTGGTATTTCTTTCTGCTACACTTACGTTGGTCTCCATGTTGTTTTGAAGGTGCTCCATTGGATATTCAATGGCCAAGAGTACTGATGGGGTAGGTGACCTCGTGTTGATGGCATTGTCCTGTTCATTTATTGTATGTGTGAGTTGAGAAACATTGTCTGCTGTGGTGTCCACAGCTGTAGTTGTGGGCTGTGTAGATTCTGAGTCCTCATTCGAGACGAGCATGTTGATGATATCTTGTGTCTTTGATATGTCTCTACTCGTGAATGTAAGTATTGAGATCTCCAGCTCGACAAAGTCTAATTTTAGCCAAGATTTAATGTTTTCAACGCTGCCCTGACCTAGTAACTTGTTCTTTGAGTGATATAAATGTTGTCACCGTCCTAGATATCTAGGGGCATGAAACTCGGGCTCATACAGGCAACAAACTCCGTTCATATGCAATCTAACATCATTTATTATTATTATGTTACAGTAAGCTGGCGAAGAGAGTTTTCGCAAGCCAGCAATCTACAAATTGCATATCACAGGAGTTTACAATAAACATGATTATCACAACAACTCTATCAGCTATCTAACATATGCATAAGACCCCTAAATACACTTGGGTCTAAACTATCAAGTCCCCCTTAAGGTAAGCCCTGTTGCTTCCCCGATGTCCAGTCCGTGTCTTCCTTTCCACACGTGTCGCAATCCGACACGGGTGGTAACTCTCTCCGAGATTTCTCGTGGACCCCGCAATCGGCGGGCCCCATCGGTGTCCACGGGGCTGTGGACACACTGACCGGTCCTTCGAGAAGGCTCTGGATTATTCGAGCCTTCGAGTGACTCGGTTCTTTCCCTTTAGCTGGAGTTCTATCCCTTCTCTAGTCTCTCTTACTTTTATGTTGGTACCGCCCCTATGTGAGGCTGTGACAGGAGTCCCCCTCCCCCCCTGCTTTGATGGGTATTATATGGTAATTAGTTCTGTACTAATTCTGTCACAGGATCACATAAAGTCGGTGTTTGTAGTTTGGTGGATAGTAACTTGGCAACCTACACATCTGCATCAACAAGTCATGTATTCTCCCATACACCACTTCAAGATGATTGCTGAAGAGGTCTCTCTCTTCTATGTTCTTAAACATGCTTATCTGACCGAAGTTCCGTGACGTTTCTTAGTTGTTTTTACAACCGCGCCCTTCTCAAGTATCCATATGATACCAAGATATCAAAACTCTGTGTAAGAGTGTTTTAACAAGACAAATGTCTTGGCTATTTAAGTACACTTGCAAATCTTGTCTTGCGTGTGTATTTCGATACAATTTTACTCCGTATGTTGCTGAATATGTAGTTATGCTGTTGTTTTATCACATCTGACTACGTGTGTTCCTGTTGGCTTGTTAGTGTATTGACTGATATGTTGCTGTTTCTAATAAAGTGACTGTATTTTAATTGTTAGTGTTCAGTTTTGAGTTTGTATAAAGTGTGTGCTCACTGTGTGGTTTACTTCCAAGCGTCACGAGTTGGGATATCCTTTGTCATGAATTACCCAATCTGTGTAATGCATGATCGGGGCATTCCAAACAGTGGCGCTTAGATGTAGTGTATTCAATACTAAACATGTATCAACAAATGAGACAGGTAATACATTTTTACATGAAAGACGCAGACAAATTAAAATAAATACGTTTTGCGTACAATTTGTCCGCTCAGTATATCGCTCTCGCATTTAATTCATTCACTCTGTCATTCATACAACTTTCATACAAAATAGTATTTTGTTAAAATATACAAATAAAGTTAAGGTAATTCTTACTGCCCTTAGAAAAAACGGATTAGGCGATATGTTCCCTTTAAGGTAACAAGTACTTTTTGTACGTGTAATCAAAAAATGGTTTATAACTTAAATAGAAAAAATTGTATAGGAAGAATATTTCACCTATGAGTGAAAATAACTGTAATATTATGGTAGAAAATATACAAGTTACAGGTTGACATATTTTATATATATACTTAAATACAAGTGTAAGACATATTAACTAATAGTAAATTAATTAACTAAATCCAACGACGATGTGTGTGTTGTCCTCTTGTTGTCCGTGTGTCGTGCCATCACTGTTAACAGTTAATATAGCTGTCCCTTGCATGTTGTAATCGACGTAGTTCTATTCCGGCTGTTTGCGAAGTTTCTTAGCAATTTCTTAGTATGCAGTGTTCTTAATCTTTACACGATGACTGTCAGTTCACTGGTTGAAATCACTTCACAGATATTATATATCGCTCGGATTGTTTTTCAAGCCTAGGCACTTGGTAATATGGCTTAATACACTATAGGGTTCTCAAAATGTCATGTTCGTGAGTGTTATCAGTAGATTATTCACTTGGTTCAAGTTTCATGTTCGTGAGTGTTATAAGTAGATTACTCATTTGGGCGTTGATACTTCTAGATGAAAGTTCTATAGTAGGTGTAGAGGTACACTGTTCTATAGTGGGTGTAGAGGTTCACTGTTCTATGCAACAGACTAAAATATCACAGCTTATTATATGGCGAATAATTAATGTGCCTAGTGTTAGTCTGCTTGTGCATTAGTTTGCCGTGATAATATGTCCGCAATAATATTATCAGTCCCCTTGATGTGGCGGATTTCAAAGTCGAAATCTTGAAGAAGAAGACACCATCTTGATAATCGATGATTCTTTGGAACACCTTGCTTAAGTACCAGCAGTGGCGAATTATCGGTTTAAAACAACAAAATGCGAACCTAAGAGGAACTTAGATAAACGACGCATACAAAAAAGTAGACTTAATGAATCCAACTCAACTGTGGAATAATGGATCTCGGCCTTTTTAAGCTTGCGGCTGACATAGAGTATTGGATGTCTCACGCCTTGATATTCCTGCATCAGGCATCCTTCAATTACGATAGCACTCGAATCTGTGGTCAGAATAAAAGGTATATCTATGTTTGGTAATCTTAATACGGGTGGGTTAGAAAAAATTGATTTCAATTTGCACATTACATCCTCTAAGCGGATACTCTTACAAAATTTTTCTGGATGATCTTTTGTCAACAGATTAGAAAAAACTGATGTGAGTTCCGCCCAGTTTGGTATAAACTTGGCATAATAGTTTATGAGACCTAACAGGCTTCTAACCTGTTTCTTTGTAGTTGGAACTTCTAGGTTGAGAATTTTTGATACGATTCTATCATCTGTCAATAGTTTGCCTTCGGAAATCCTATGACCTAGGAAGTCTATCTCTTTATAGCCTATTTCAACCTTGGAAGGTTTGATAGTAAGTCCAAAAAGAAGGATTTGATTAAAGACTTGTTGGAGTGTAAGTAAGTGATAAGTCATGTTTGAAAAATGGATACATATATCATCAATATATGCTTGCACGTCCTTGATGCCGTGCAATAACAGTCTAGTTAACCTGACAAATGTGGCGGGAGCGTTCTTGAGACCAAACGGAAGATATCTCCATTCGTACAGCCCAAGTGGTGTAGCGAATGCTGTTATATGCCTTGAAGAGGGAGCTAGTGGTACTTGCCAGTAACCTTTAGCTAAATCAAGCTTATAAAACAAGGATGATTGAGACATATTCAAAATGAGGTCTTCACAGCTGTTCATTGGCTCAGCATCTGTCGTGGTTATAGCATTTAATTTTCTGTAATCTATGCATAAACGAATAGTTTGGTCCCTCTTTTTCACCAGGACAATTGGCGAAGAGTACTGGGACACAGATTTCTGTATTATTTTATTTATTTCTAAGTCCAAAATTTCTTTATCTAAATTTGCTCTATAATGTAAAGGAATTGAATATGGTCTACATTTGATAGGTGTTAGATCTGTCAACACAATTGAATGTGTTATTTAGTCAGTCCGTCCAGGTTTGTTTGAGAAGATAGTTCTATAGTCGTTAAGAAGAGACAAAATGTCTTGTCGCTGCTGTTGTGTCAAAGTGTCAGAGATTTGTCTGTCCTTCATAGTACTGTCGTCGTTCATAATTGGTACTGGAATTTCCGTATTGTCTACGTCCGTCTGATTCATTACTGACGCTACTGTTTGTAAATTGTCTTCAATGTCATTGTCGTCGTCGTCGAGAATAATAGTTGCCAATGTGTCGTTAAATTGGTCGTACTTGTCGTTATCCCATATTATCGGTACTGTGAATATGTTTTCGTCGTCTTCGTTGTCACAAGAATGAGTCGTTAATGATGCTTCGTTTAGATCTTCCTTTGTCGAGGTGTCATTCAGTCGGGTAATTGTCGTTTCGTTTTCGCTGTCCTTCTTGTCAGTCTGGTTATTGTCATCTGTTATCTGCGTCTGTTTGTTCGTGTCACTGTCATTTCTAGAATAGTACGGTTTTAACATATTTACATGGAATATTTTCAACTTTCCATTCAAAGAAATTTCGTAGTCAACTTCCGAAATCTTTCTTACAACTTTAAATGGTCCCTGCCAAGAGGTTGATAGTATATCTCTCTTGTCAGGTAGTAATAGTAAAATATCTTGATTTGGTTGTAATACAATCGTTTTTGCCCCTTTGTTGGCGTACTGCCTGTACCTAAATCCTTTCTCCTGTAATGATGCTCTGGCCAGTATACAGGATCTAATGATTTTGTCTCTGGTGTCAGTGACCAAATCATAGGTGGAAACTGGTAATTGGGTGTTTATGGGTTGTGATATTATATATTTGTAAACAGTGAGAGGTCCTCTTGGGTTCGCTCCATATATCAATTCAAACGGAGAGAACCCTGTGCTTGATTATGGGACGTCTCTGTATGCGAACAGCACCGTTGGGAGAAGTATATCCCAATCGGTTGGATTTTCAGCTGTCACTTTGGATAACATGTTTTAGGTCCCCATTCAATTTTTCGCAATTTCCATTTGCGGCCGGTCGATAGGGACTTGTAAAACATTGTTTTATGCCTAGTAACTTAGTTACCGATTGGGTGGCATTAGATATGAATTGCGTTCCTCTATCAGATATTATATTCTCCGGAAAGCCAAAACGGGAGAATATCTGTAATAATACGTCCGTCACATCCTTAGAGGAGATAGATTTTAATGGAATCATTTCTGCCCATCTTGAACACAAATCAACGAGTGTAAAAATGTATCTATTTCCTTTGTTTGAGATGTGGTTCAAAGGACCTACTAAATCACCCGCTACGATTTGAAATGGTCTCGAGGCAGTTGTGGTTGATTGAATTTCTGCCGTAGGTTGTTTTTCCTTTTTTGATTAGTTTCTGACAGGTATCACATGATGTACAATGGGTTTTTATGTCTTGGCAAAATTTAGGCCAATAAAATTGGCTCAGGACTCTGGCCCTGGATTTTTCATAACCCATATGACCTCCGAAAGGTGAGTCATGGGCTATATGTAGCACTTTCTTACGATGTGACTGAGGTAGAACCACTTGCTGTATCGTGGTTTGATCTCTGGTGTATAATCTAGTTATAATATTGTTATTTAGTCTAAATGTCCAAGAAGCGTTTTTCGTCAATTTTGGCTTTATTCCTACTAGCCGAAAGTATTGCGAAAGGGTTGGATCTGCTTTTTGTTCTTCTATGAACTTGGTGGTGGTAATATTGGGTGAAATGATTTGTAGCGACTCATGAAGTTGGTCGGTGTGGGTTTTGTGTGTCGTTTGTCTTGTTACTATATTAGCGTGTTGTGTGTGTTGTAGCACATTTACAGGCTCAATATTTTGTGGATCGATGGCGTCCTCAGTTCGAGATGTTAATTTGATGGTATCATTGAAAGATTCAACCGCCCCTGTATTCTGCACCTCTGTGAATTCGTTTCGAATTCCGTCATCGGTTGTCTCCCTTGTGCTTTTGGCAGTTTGAGACAAGCACGCGTGGTTATTCATTTTGGAATCGCTGTTTGGTTTTTGGATACAGTTTTCCTGTTCCCATTCTCTGATTTCTTTCTCAGAGCAAGATCTTATGTTCGGAAGATTCCCAAGGATGATTTCAGCGGCAGGATTTTCTAGTACTGCGCATAGCACTTGTCCTGATATAAAAGTTGTCCGAATTTCGGCAAGTGCTAGGGGGTATCTTTCGATAGTGCCTTCGAATGTGCGACAAGTTACGTATTTGTGTGTGTAGTCTTTGTCATTAACTAATGTTCTCTTAATTCCACAAAGAGTCGCCCCGGAATCTCGTATTAATGTACATTGTATGTTATTAACAAAACCTGTTGCAAACTTTAACTTGCCTGTTGATGTTAAGGCTGCGTTGGCCATTTCGTTAGAAACTGGGATTGTGTGGCCGCATAACAAAGTTGTGTCAAGCTGAAATTTTCTGCAGGTGTTACATGTGTTATCAGTGATGGTGTTAATGATTTCTACTGCATTACCTAATTCACTCACACTTTCATTCAGGATGTCGCATTCGTTCTGGTGTTCAATTTCGTCATCTGAGGATGTGTCTATTAATGCGGCATTGGCCTGCTTCATCATCTTTCGCCCGTCACAGCGTGCCGAATAGTGGCCATAGCTCGAACAAAAATGCCATTTGACAGCTCTCTGATATGCGTTCCTTTTGTTCTTTTGTTTTTCCACTATCATTTGGAGATGATGTGGATAATTTGGTGATTTGTCACACATCGCGTACTGTTCGTGTGTCAGATGACAATACTGGCACATGACTGGTTTTGTGAACTTAGAGCGTTGTTTGAACCTATTTTCATTTGGTTTAGCATATTTGGTGTTTGTAACCGCTGCTGCTTCATTTTGGCTCATATTTAACTGAAACATATCTCGGTTCGCTTTAAAATATGCGGTCCCCTTATTTTCTATTTCTTTTATAGTTTTACAATCCATTTGCCTCAAAAATTTAGAAAAAGGTGTTGGTATTGTGCTAATAATTTTATCAATTATAATTAGCTCCTTCAGTTTCTCATGGTTGTTATTTGTTTTTGCTGAGGTTATCCATTTTGTACAAATATCTTGGACTGTGGACACGTAGTCTATGAAAGTTTGGTTAGGTAATGGGGTTAATTTGGAGAACTGTAGTTGATAGCCTGCTGTATCTAGTGAAAAATGTTGTAGTATTCTTTGTTTCAAATAGTCGTAATCTTTCCTCATGTCTTGTGGAACTGTCTCTATCACTTTTAAGGGCTCTAACGCTAAATTTCTCATCAGAATAAATGACCAGTCGACTTTTGCAACGTTATGGTAAGTCATCAAACACTCGAAGTTCTCTAAGTATGCGCTTATTGAATCTCCTGAACAAAACGGCTTGACTAGGCCTTTATATTTGTTGTATTTTTGTTCATCTTCTTTACTTCTAATTTTGTTTACTGACATTTCTAAGTTGGAGTCAATTTCCATTTGTTTCAGTTTTATCTGTGTTTCTGCGTTTAATTGGGCTTGCTTGGTCGCAGTTTCGAGCTCCATTTGCATCTTCTTCTCTTGAGCCTGCATTGCATTTTCTTTTCTTCAGCTTCCATTTGCATCTTTCTTTCCTCAGCCTCAATTTGCATCTTCTTCTCTTGAGCCTGCAGTTGCATTTTCTTTTCTTCAGCTTCCATTTGCATCTGCATCTTTTTCTGTTCTCTTTCTGCTTGCATCTGTTTCTCTTCCCTTTCTATTGCTCTGTCTTCTCTTGCAATATTTTCTGAATGTGTCTTTTGTGCCCATTCTGAAAGTTTTTCCTCAATATATCCCAACCTAATACCTAATTCAATGCACTGTTCTAATTTTGACATCTTGTATTTTAGTTATTGTTCGCTTTATTGAAATTAAATCCCTTTGAAATTAGTCTGGGTGTACAAAAGTTGGTTATCCCCCTTAATGTTTACATTCAAATTTACACGAGCAGGTTTACTTGGTTATAAGATTAGCATATACATAAAAATCAATACAAAGAAAAATGTTACATCAATGAATCATAGATGAGTATCGCTTAGGGACATAATGAGCATGAAATGAAACTCATCTTATTTTTCCTGATCTCTCGACTGTAGTCCTGTTTTCTCGCCACTGCTGGAGAACAGGTTACATATACACGATATTTCGCGGAACAATCTGATGTTGGAATCAAAAAAAAAAAAATTAGTAACTGTCAATGTAATTGTCACAGTCATGTCAATGTCAAATTTCATGAACATCATCATAATTTCAAATATCAAATATTTTTGTAGAGGGACTATAATAGCTCATTCATAGATAATACGCTGATAACTGCAAAGTTGATATTTTTTTTTTTTTTTACTTGGCAAAACCAAGAGCTGTCTGGAAAGTAGAGCTTGTGATTGCCAAAACCGGCTTGCCCCCAAATAGCCTGTCACCGTCCTAGATATCTAGGGGAATGAAACTCGGGCTCATACAGGCAACAAACTCCGTTCATATGCAATCTAACATCATTTATTATTATTATGTTACAGTAAGCTGGCGAAGAGAGTTTTCGCAAGCCAGCAATCTACAAGTTGCATATCACAGGAGTTTACAATAAACATGATTATCACAACAACTCTATCAGCTATCTAACATATTCATAAGACCCCTAAATACACTTGGGTCTAAACTATCAAGTCCCCCTTAAGGTAAGCCCTGTTGCTTCCTCGATGTCCAGTCCGTGTCTGCCTTTCCACACGTGTCGCAATCCGACACGGGTGGTAACTCTCCGAGTTTCTCGTGGACCCCGCAATCGGCGGGCCCCATCGGTGTCCACGGGGCTGTGGACACACTGACCGGTCCTTCGAGAAGGCTCTAGATTATTCGAGCCTTCGAGTGACTCGGTTCTTTCCCTTTAGCTGGAGTTCTATCCCTTCTCTAGTCTCTCTTACTTTTATGTTGGTACCGCCCCCATGTGAGGCTGTGACAAATGTATTGTAAGGACTGGCGTCGTAATCAGATCTTCCACGTAGGCCCCGCTTCTATCTTGTCTGTGTTGGATTCGTTCAGGCTTGTAATAATTGATGAGGCACGTTCGAAATGCCTCATAATGGAGTTTATTGTTAAAGGATACTGTAACACATTGGCCGGAGTTGGTGTGTTGGACGACTCGGCCGACTGGATTCGCACACCTAGCTAGCTTGGTCTTCACCGCCTTCTCTTTGTTTAGTGTGTATGGTTTATTCACGGCCGATCGTAAACCGGATCTTGTTTTAACACCAGTCACCTCCAGAGAGGCCTCTCCTATAGATGACATTACTGCATCATGTTATCAAACCAGTTTGAAGAATGTTGCGAACTCATCGTAGTCTAGATGCGCCGCGGGCCACTTGAAGTCATGTGTTGCGGTTTGTTTGTTTTGACAATTGAGACAACAACACAAGCTGATCAGGAACTTGCGATATTGTGTGCTGGCGACTTACCACGCGCTAGTCAAGCATGGTTTACACACGTTGTCGTTAATCGATAATTAGTAGGTTTCAAAATTGTATGACCTTACCGTTCATTTATCAAAGGAATCTTCATTTCACTACACCACAGTCACATAAACTTAAGATATTAATTCGTATTAGATCCAGTTTTAGAACTAACACAATGATATACACAGCATCTCGATTGAAATTAGACAAAACTTGACAGATTCTATAAAAACTGGGAGAGCTTGTGAAAACACGTCCGCTCGTAACCGGAAACAGGAAGTAGAGATGTTATCTCGGTGACAACCACCGAGGCATCTCCTTGCTTTCAATTGCAGGGAAGATACTCGCCAGAATTCTTCTCAATCGCCTCACGGACCATCTCGATCAAGGTCTTCTTCCTGAGAGTCAATGTGGCTTAAGAAAAGAACGTGGAACTGTCGACATGATTTTCGCTGCAAGGTAGCTGCAAGAGAAATGTCAGGAACAGAACTGCGAAATGTTCTCCACTTTCATTGACCTTACCACGGCTTTTGATACAGTCAGCAGAGAAGGACTGTGGAAGATTATGGCAAAATATGGCTGTCCACGAAAGTTTGTTCAAATAGTGCGGCCATTTCATGATGGCATCTTCTTCTTCTTTAGCGTTCCGAGCCATTGAGGTTCTTTGCTGCAGATACAATCCGTCTCCATTCGTCTCTCTGGTGGACCTTCTCTTGCCAGTCATAGATTCCAAGTGCTTGTAGGTCTGTATATGTATTATCTCTCCACCGCCTTCTTGATCTACCTCGGGGTCTAAGGTCATTTATTTCCTGAGTGTAAGCGAGTTTTGTTTCCCTATTATCTTCCATTCTTTCTATATGCCCCAGCCATTGTAGTCTATTAGCCTTCATGATACCAGTGATTAGCGGGGACTTAAACTGATCATAAATGTCTTTGTTACTTATTCTTTTCCACTCTCCACTTTGTGTATCCCTAATGGATCCAAAGATGCGTCTTAAAATTTTGTTCTCAAAGGTTTGTAACAAGGCTTCGTCTCCTTTCGTTGTACTCCAGGTTTCAGAGCCATACAGCACAACTGGTCTGATCAGTGTTTTGTATATTGTGATTTTGGTGTTACGAGATAGCGCCTTTGATTTTAGTAGATGTTGTAGTGCATAGTATATCTTATTTCCATAGTTGATTCTAGTTTGTATTTCTTCGCTTATGATGTTGGAGCAGTTGAAGATTGTACCCAGGTATTTGTATGTTTCCGTTCTTTTAATGGTCATATTATCTATTTGTATGTGGCCAGAGCTTTTAGCCATTCCGTCTCTTGAAATTACCATATATTCTGTCTTATCTTGGTTGATAACCAGCCCCATCTGTTGAGCTTTTTGGACTACGAGATAGATCAGCGATTCAAAAAATAGGCACAATGAACGTCTGTGGTTTCAATAGTAAAGAAGAAGAGCTTATAGAAACAATGGAGAAGAGGAATATTGGTCTGATGGGAATAGCGGACACCAGAACAAAAGGGAAAGGATGCAAGGAGCTCCACCGCAGTTACACGTTTGTTTACTCTGGAGTAGAACAGCAAAAAAGGGCAAGACACGGTGTGGGAATAGTCATCGAACCACGGCTAGCAAGAGCAATACTAGAAATAAAATATATATCAGAAAGAATCATAACAGTGAGAATAAAAGAACAAACAATCACAACATATGTACAGATATACGCACCATGTAATGCAAACAATAATGAGCAAGAATGCGAGGACTTCTACGAAGACATACATGATGTGCTAAATAAAATAGATAAGCAGGACAACATCATAGTTATGGGAGACTTCAATGCAAGACTAGGACATAACAGAGTGGGCATAGAAAAACACCTGGGAGCATTTGGAGATCAGCAAAATGAAAGGAATGATAACGGAAGTAGACTATTAGAGCTTTGCAGCCAACACGACCTCTATATAACAAACACATTCTATAAACATAAAGATTCACAAGTATACACCTGGTATAAATGGAACGATCTAGATACTAAAAGCCAAATTGATTTTATATTAACAAGAAATAACAGAAAGAGAAATATATTAGATGCAAGAGCAGTGCCCAATTTCAGTATAAACACAGATCATAAAGCAGTCGTTGCCACAATAAGAACCATTAGAAGAAGAAAACAAAGAGCAGGAAAATACATGCCATGCGAATCAGTAAACTTAAAAAACCTTAAAGACGAGGCAGTAAGGGAAAATTATGAGAAAGAACTAACTGAACTCTTTGTAAAATTACCTACGGAAAGAAAAACAGTGGAAGAAGAATGGGAGATGTTCAAATCAAGCATTTTAAATACTGCAAAAATAACATGCGGAACCACGAAAAAACGCAAAACACGGATAAAGAAAATAACAAGTTGGTGGAACGCAGAAGTAAAGAAAGCGGTAAAAGAAAAAAAAGGAAAAATATAAAAAGTGGTTGAAGAGCAAACAGGAATGTGATTACAGAGAATACAGAATAGCGAGAAGACATGTGAGTAGAATAGTAAAGAGGGAAAAACAGAAAGACTGGGAAGAGTATGGAGAAACCCTAAATAAAAACTACAAGGAGGCAACCAGAAACTTCTACAAAAAGATAAGTGCAATGCGAACCAGAGGAGAACCATTTGACCCAACTGAAATAATTAACAGCGAAAATGGAGAACCAATAAGTGAACAAAAACAGATCCTAATAAGATGGAAGCAGTATTTTGAACAACTTCTCAACATCCCATCAGATTTCACAGGAATTCAAGAGACCTACACAGATGTCACCGAGGAACTAGAACCAGACATACTAAAAGAAGAAATTATAGAAGCCATCAGATTAGCCCCATTGAACAAATCACCAGGACAGGATGAAATACCAAATGAACTAATTAAAGCAGCAAGGGAAGTAGGAACAGCTTGGCTACATAGACTATTCAACCATGTTTGGGTAGAACAACAGACACCACGAGACTGGGGAAACGCCATAATTATCCCAATTTGGAAAAACAAAGGCAGCAAAAGAGATTGCACACAATACAGAGGCATTTCACTGTTGAGTCATACTGGAAAAATATTTTGCAAAATTCTTGAAAAAAGATTACGAACTACTTTAGAACCCCAGCTAAGCGAAACGCAGCTTGGATTTAGGAAAAACAAAGGATGCACAGACACCATTTTTGCTCTTAGACAACTTATAGAAAAATCAATTGAATTCAATGAAACACTCTACTTAGCCTTTGTTGACCAAGAAAAGGCATTCGATAGGGTAGATAGAAACAAGCTGTGGGAAATCCTTAAACAATATGGAGTGAGTACACATCTAACAAACCTATGTAGAAGTTTATACAACAACAGTGAATGCATAGTGAGAGCAACTGGAGGACACTCAGAACCCTTCACCATAAGATCTGGAGTACGACAAGGTTGTGTCCTGTCCCCTCTCTTGTTCATAACATATATAGACAACATATGTAAAGAAACCAGCCAAGCAGAGACAGCAAGAATACCGCATGACGAGAACACAGAAGAAGAACCATCTGCAAATCTAACCATTAGAGAACTCCTGTTTGCGGACGACCAAGCACTAATAGCAAAATCAGAAGCTGAATTACAAGACCACATGAATAGTCTAAACGAAATGTGTAGGGAACATAACATGAAAATTAGCACAAGCAAAACAGAGGTAATGACTATAACTAAAGAAGAACAAACAGCAACAATTCACCTAAACGAACATCCCTTGAAACAAGTAAAGAGCTTCAAGTACCTAGGAAGTATAATATCATCAAATGGCAGATCAGAAGACGAGATCGAAAATAGGTGCAATAAGGCAAATCAACTCATTGGACAAATGGCACCAATACTAAAGAACAAACATGTATCAATAACTACTAAGAAAGCACTTTACAACACAATCTTCCTACCAACTCTGTGCTACCAATGCCAAACCTGGACAATGACAGAAAAAGAGAAAAGAAAAATCACAACAACAGAAATGAGGTTCCTGAGAAGAATACTCAACGTATCAAGAAGAGATAAGATCAGAAATGAAGAAATCAGGACTAAAGTGGGGGTTAAAGCTGCTCTAGATTTTATTAGAAAGCAGCAAGTCAAATGGTTTGGCCATTCATGTAGGCTACCAGTCAACAGCATGCCACAACAAGCAATGATGTACAGACCAGATGGAAACAGAGGAAGAGGCCGACCACGTAAACGTTGGACGGAGGGAATAACAGAATCCATGGGAATGTCGATATACGAAGCCCATAACCGGGCACTCTCACGAAGTTTATACTTCACCTCGACACCGCAAGGTACAAGAGGAACATGATGAGATGAGATGAGAACCAAGCAGCTTGGATGTTCTTCCAATATCACATTCCTCCTTTACCTTCCTTACAACTTTCTCTAGAGCCAGGTTGAAGAGTAGCGGAGATAGTGCATCACCCTGTTTCAAGCCAGATGTTATTTGGAAGGGGTCTGATTTCCTGCCTTTATATGTTACTATATTATAAGTATCTTCCATGCATAGTCTGGTCATGTTGATTAACTTCCTTGGTATTCCAAATTCCTGCATAGCATTCCATAGACTATTCCTATGGACACTATCATAAGCCTTTTTAAAATCCACAAAAATGTTATGGAGATCTCTTTTATATTCCCAATGTTTCTCGGCTATTTGTCGTAAGATAAATATCTGATCTATTGTTGATCTGTTTTGTCTAAAACCCGCCTGGTAGTCACCTAATATGTCTTCTGAATATGGTTTTAGTCTATTTAGTAATACTGCGGATAGTATCTTATAGCTCGTGGACAGTAGTGATATTCCTCTATAATTTCCACATTGGAACTTGTCTCCTTTCTTAAAGATAGGTATCAATAATGACTCTTTCCAGTCATGGGGTAATTCTTCTGTCCTCCAGATTTTTATTATTAGTTCATATAGCTTTAGATGTAATGCATGGCCACCTGCCTTTATAAATTCAGCAGCAATTCCATCAGTCCCAGTTGCCTTATTGTTTTTAAGTCGTGTGATTACATATAGGATTTCTTCAAATGTAGGTTCTTCAATTTGTGGTTCGCATGTTAGAACCTCTTCCTGTAGGAAAATGTGACTTGGAGCTTCACAATTTAGTAATTCAATAAAATATAACTTTCGCACTGCCTTCGAGAACAACGACATTGGAATAGACATCAACTACCGCATGGATGGAAAGTTATTCAATCTCAGAAGGCTGAAAGCTAAAACCAAAATTAACAGCGACACCGTCAGAGAGCTCCTGTTTGCGCTCTATACGCCAACTCAGTGGCGGACTTGCAACATAATGTTTCAGCTTTCTCACATGCCTGTGCCAACTTTGGGCAAATTATCAATTTGGAGAAGACTGTAGTTATGTACCAGCCAGCTCCAGGGAATAATCACACTGTGCCGAATATCAAAGTGAATGGTCATAGTCTAAGTGTTGTGGACAAATTCACCTATCTGGGCAGCACTGTGTCACAAGCTGCCACAATTGATGATGAAGTGAATGCAAGAATCTCCAAGGTCAACGCGGCCTTTGGCAGACTGTACAAGAATGTATGGGACAGAAATGGAATAAGCCTGCAAACAAAGCCGAAAGTATACAAAGCAGTTGTATTATCCACACTGCTATATGCTTGTGAAACCTGGACTGTTTATCAGCGACACGCTAGGAAATTAAACCACTTCCACACAGCTGCCTTAGGAAGTTACTGAAGATTAAATGGCAAGACAAGATCCCAGACACTGAAGTCCTAGAAAGAGCGTTCATGCCCAGTATCCACACTCTACTAATGAAGAATCAGATTCGCTGGGCTGGTCACTTGACTCGAATGCCAGATCACAGGCTCCCTAAACGAATTTTTTACGGCGAGTTGCGTTGTGGTAAACGCTCCCAAGGCTGCCAGAGGAAACGCTTTAAAGACACTGAAAATCTCACTGAATGCTTTTTTAATTCATCTTGACACCTGGGAGACTGCAGCCAGAGACCGAAATTCGTGGCGTGCATCATTACGCAAGGGTGCAATCACTTGTGAGGCTACTAGGACTGTAAGAGCTGTGAAGAAAAGACAGAACAGAACAACCATTGCAGGAAATCCTTCTCCAGAAACGTCAAGTATTCTTTGTCCACATTGTCAAAGAACATTTCGAGCCACGATAGGCCTTATCAGCCATCTTAGAACTCACAACTCCATACTTTCAACTCCACTGGATGAAACGAATGGTCATCATCATTCTTGATTGACAAACCACACCAAAAAATGAAAGAAAATGGTTGTTCGATTCCGTAAATTTAAAATTAAAAAACCTTTGTATTTTAATATGAATAAATAGATATCGCTATCCCCCTTGCTGGCTCGCTTAAAATGGATTTAGATTGTATTTGTTTCCCCTTATTGCCTCATTTCCTGTAACCCTGTGTTGTCATATTTTATTTTAATGTTATTTCCATTATTGCGAAAACGGAAACAGACGACACAATATTATTGAACTGTGAGACCAGTATTTTAAAATATGAATTCATAATCATTATCATGTGCCTTGTTAAATAACGTAGGCGATCATGCACACGCGTATCCGTAAAGTACATAAGAGCGTGTCTACCAACGAGATATTGAGTGCACAATATCCACTGTACGGTGACATCAAGAAGAGAAAGAGCAGCAAGTTAGATACACGAAACTCCTGGAAGGGTCAGGTAAAAGATTGTGTTGTAGAGTTCATGTTCAGTATCTACTGATACGTGATTGTTCTTTAGTATGTGTGCCATTTGTCCAATAAGTGAGTTTGCCTTATTGCATCTTTTCATCCACTATGTCTTCTAATTTCGCATGTATCTTCCAGTAATGTAATATTCGTGAGGCCGTCTCCCTAGCCTAGGGGTTAGCGTCTTTCACCATAATCCCGTATATTCTCGTGATAACGTAACTTGTGCGTGAATCGGTAGTAGTTCTCGACGCGTTGGTAACTTACGGTGTATGCGAGCCGACCGCTCAGAAATACGGCAACAATTATCACAACAAATATAATAATACAAAACAAGCAGCACACAAAAACAAAAATAGCAAAAGCTACAACAACAACAATATCAGCCTCTATTGCTATTATTTTATTATTTCCTTGAAGTCCCTGTCTGTTATTGTGGCAGCCTTGTTGTTGTTGCATATTAATTTATCGTAGGTGTAATTCGTAAGTGTGTGAGTGTGTGTGTGTGAGAGTGTATGTGTGTGAGTGTGTGTGTGAGTGTGTGCGTGTATGTGAGTGTGTGTGTGAGTGTGGGTGTGTGTGTGTGCGTTTATTTAATAACTGACAAGAATTACAACCAATTTATAGTTTGAACACTTTTATAATTAGTTTCCAGCGTTTATTTCTTATTTCACTGTTAAAAAAAAAAGAAATCAGAACTGAAAAAAAAATAATAATTAAATTAAAGTAAATAAGGATCCTGTTTTTAAAATGCTTATGAGACGTTGCATATTGGAAGAAGGTGACAAGACTAACACTGTTAACCGTTCAGTTGTGATTGTGACAACAACTGTACAGTAAAAGCTGGATGGATCATGGCGTGCATTTATCTGTTAGAGAAAATCAAAAGTTGTGAATATCATAATCATCATCATCATCATCATCATCATCATCATCATCATCATCATCATCATCATCATCATCATCATCATCATCATCATCATCATCATCATCATCATCATCATCATCATCATCATCATCATCATCATCATCATCATCACTATCATCATCATCATCATCATCATCATCATCATCATCATCATCATCATCAGCTTCTTCTTCCGCCTTCCTTCTTCCGTCTTCCTTCTTCCTAGACACATATTTGTATAGAACAACATTGGACATATGGTGCTAGACACATATTTGTATAGAACAACATTAAACATATGGTGCTAGACATATATTTGTATAAAACAACATTGGACATATGGTGCTAGACACATATTTGTATAGAACAACATTGTACATATGGTGCTAGACACATTTGTATAGCACAACATTGGATATATGGTGGTAGACACATATTTGTATAGAACAACATTGGACATATGGTGCCAGACACATATTTGTATAGAACAACATTGGACATATAGTGCCAGACACATATTTGTATAGAACAACATTGGACATATGGTG
>JACEFZ010012140.1:0-72113 GCA_014155875.1 Cepaea nemoralis
GGTGATGGATCATATTTCCGAATGCACCATGTTTCGTTTAAGTCAGTGCTTGCTTGCTTGCTTGTGTTCGATGGCAGTGAACTCCAGCGCGAAGTCCTGTATGTCGGATGAAGACATCCTATTGTCCAACATCAGTTTGATGTCATACCGGACCTGAGGTTTGCGTGAGTATCCGTTGTCCCATGTCTGGCTTATTGATGTGCAGACTGGTGGTTCCTCGCGGTGCAGACAGATACTCTCCGGCTTCGGAAGAATCAGTGATCCTACTACGTTAGCCAGGACCCCGAAGGGACCTGTTGCCCAGGACGCACGGCGAGGACGTGCTAGTAGGTCTTGGCCAGTATAGAATCTTGCCCTGGTGCCTTGGAAACACCTCTGCGTCCCGTTTAAATCAGTGATTCTCAACCTTTTTTTTTGGCCCATGCACCCTTTCACCATTTGTTCAGAATGTAATTCCCCCCTTTCGTGTTTCCTCCCTATAAATCCCCACCCGCCCCTAACACAGTATACGTAAAAATGGAAGCTAAATTAAATAACACATACTAGAACAAGTCTATGCCGGCTTCGTGGCTTAGAGGTTATGACTTTTCTCCGTAATCTCGTATACTCTCGTCGGTAACGTGATGACGGTTCAAATCAGCAGTGGTTCGAATCGCATCGGTAACTTACGGGGTATGTGAGCCGGTCGCTCAGAAAGCAATGGCAAACTACTGAGCGTAATCTTGCCAAGAGATCAACATACAGCTGAAAGATGATGGTGTTGACAGCTATGTCCTGTAAAGGATATGCTTAAAAAAAAAAAAAAAAAAAGTCTAGACGTCTATATAAAACGTGATTTGTGGGTCTACTTACGTTATAAAACGAATTTCTGAAGGGCTAGAAGTACAGAACTGTAAAGAATGAAAAGAAAAAGAATATAAAGTAATCGGTTGTATTAACGTGATCTTGAAATAATCTTAACCTTCCCCCAATTTTAGGGTATCTAAGGGGTGGAGGGGGGGGGGGGGAAGGTTAAGATTATCTCAAGATCACGTTAATACAACCGATTACTTTATATATATATATATATATATGTGAAGGGATTCCCCACCGGTTGTGAACCACTGGTCTAAGCAGATTATGTGTAATATTTTTCAATTATTGCTTAACGATTTACATTGCATGCCATATGTCCACACATGACATTGTTTTATGGATACATGTATGACATGTTTTCTTTGATAATACAATCAAACTTCGATTAACCATCACAGTCGGGACAACGTCTGTGGAGGATAACCGAATAGACGGATAATATAAATCTCTTTAATCATATGTAAAGTAACATGATTTCCCTGCGGGCTTGGGAAGAAAATGAAAATAAAATCCTTTAACAGTGAATAATACACACATATTGTATTTAATGTTACAAAAAGATTAATATAAACTTTAATATAAGAATAGTAATGTACATAAATATATTGTAATACTAGATATATACGTTACTTTAAAATAATTATGTCAACTCCTTCTGTGACTTTAGGGCTTGAACTGACTGCGCGGCGATGTTCCGTATCTTGCGCAGAAATAGAATCTGTGTTACATTTGCCTCCTCTTGCATTCCAAACCAGTCGATACACTTTGATAACTTTGATAGATTGTTGTAGGTTTTTGTTTAAGAACTGATCCTTCATCGTCATCAATTTCGTCTTCTTCACTGGTAGTCACACTAGAAACAATGTCATCATCGTTCAAAATTTCAAAGCCTAAATCCATTTTGTCACATTCCAACCAATCTGTTACCTCTTCATGCGTAAAGTTTTCATTATTTAGTACTAAATTGTTGCACAATGCCGTCAACACTAACAGCCTCAGTTCCTTCAGTTCCGTCAGCAGGTTCAGGCAAGAGTTTAATCCACCGACTCTTTAAGTTAGACGTTGTAAGGTCAGCCCATGCGACATTAAAAATTGCGCCCTTCCTTTTGTAGACGATGGCAGGTAACAGAAACTGGCGATTAACGAGCGACGTTTAATCGAAGTTTTACTGTAGTTGAAACGTAGATTCACATCATATGCTCATCATAATAATGTGCCATGCCGGTCGGCGCAAGTGTACTTCTTACTTCACTACTGTCTGTGTTCCATTAATCGGGTCAGTCGTTCGTCGTCTGTCGTGCCACTCTTCCAAGACATCCACAATTGTCCACCTCTGTGCTGGGTCTCCAGTATCATTAATCCCCCTTCTGGCTAATATATTACTCTCCGGACCTTCTCTACTATAAGATAATTAAAAGATGACTTGATGTGGGAAATCACGTGACTCGTGTGAAATGTAAACTTACATTGGCACCTTTCCGTCTTGACAGACGGCTTAATAACTACAACCCATGGCGGTGGCGAATGTGGCTGATAAGACCAATTCGCGCAGTAAATGTTTGTCCACAGTGGAAGCATGTGAACACATGGTCATTTCCACCATGATGCAACATCTTACGTCTCTCGTGCTCTGTGTGTGCTTTATCTGCAATCATTTTCTCCTTTGTCTTTATTATTCCATTTCTGATAGTTGCCCTCCATGCAACACGTTCAGGGGCGACTTGCTCCCAATGTGCATTATCAATACATGTATCAATCATGTCCCGCTTACACACATCTTTGTATCGTAGTAGAGGCCGACCCTGAGATCTCCTACCCATCTGTAATTCACCAAAAAAGATGTCCTTTGGTATTCTACCATCATCCATCCTCCTAACGTGTCCTATTCATCTAAGTCTACGAAGACTGAGCATGGAATACACCGTCACACAACCTGATCTTTCCAATACTTCAGTATTTGTGATTTTGTCTTGCCACTTAATACCAAGTATTCTTCGCAGACACCGCATATGAAAGCTGTTTAAACGTTTCTATTAGTGTGAGTAAGTTGACCAGGTTTCACTGCCATAAAGAAGGGTACTAAGGACACAGGCTTGGAAGACAGCGACTTTTGTTTTGGCAGTAAGTTTCCTGTTCTCCATGAATCTTTTTGCTAACATGTTCATTGTTGTTGCTTCCTTACCAATCCTGATGTTGATTTCCTGATCCAGGGATAATTTGCTATTTACCTCTGATCCTAGATATGTAAAATAGTCTACTATCTCTAATTCGGCATCGTCGATAAAGATTGATGGTACCCCATGTGCACCTTGTGACATAATCTGCGTCTTCTTTTTGTCAATTGTTAAACCAAATTCAGAACAAGCATTGGAGAATGCAGATAGTAGATGTTGTAATTCTTCCTCAGAGTGGGTCGTAATTGCAGCATCATATGCAAAAAAGCAAATCTTTGATTAGTAACCTCCTAATTTTGGTCTTGGCCTTCAATCTCTGAGAATTATAGAGGCCGTCATCTGAGCGTGAGTGAATGTATGTACCACCATCCTGATCACGAAAGGCATATTTCAGTAGAAGTGAAAAGTATATTCCTAAGAGGGTGAGGGATAGTACACAACCTTGCTTAACTCCACTCTTGATTTCAAACTCTTCTGAAGTTGCACCATCAAACTTGATTATACCCTTCATGCCTGTGTAGAACGATTCCACAATGGACAGAAGCGTTGGTGGAAAGCCAATCTTCTTTAGTGCCTTGTACAAACCCTCACGACTGACCAAATCAAATGCCTTTGTGAGGTCGATGAAGGCAACAAACAGTGGTTGATTTTGTTCCCGGCATTTTTCTTGCATTTGTCGCAATGAGAATATCATATCATTGGTAGACCGGTTCTGTCGGAAGCCGCACTGTGATTCGGGGTAGACTTAATCTCCCAGGATTTGAAGTCTGCGCAGAACAATTCTGGCAAATACTTTCCCAACAATACACAGAAGTGAGATACCCCTATAGTTGGTTACAGTTGCTTCGATCGCCCTTGTTCTTGTACAGTGTTATGATGCTTGAATCTTTGAAATCCTGTGGGACTTGTCCTTCTCGCCAGCATAGCTCTAATAGCTGGTGGATCTATAGAGTGAGTGTGTCTTGCTCACTCCTGATAACCTCTATTGGAATCCTATCTATACCTGGAGACTTGCCAGATGCAAGTTCATTTATAGCACACTTAACTTCTGTTATGGTGCGAAGTGTGTTCAGGTGGTAAAGAGTTGACAGGGCCTCTATAGCGTTGAAGGCATCGTCTGCTAGTTTGGTCTCACTTGAGTAAAGCTCCAAATAGTGCTCTACCCATCTATCCATCTGCTGTTTCTTATCAGTGATAATTTCTCTAGTCAAAGTTTTCAGTGGTGCACTTTTTTTTATCATTGGACCACAGGCTTTCTTGATCCCTTCATACATGCTTCTGATGTTTTCCCTATCACTTGCGTTTTGAATGGATTCACATAACTTGATCCAAAAGTCATTTGCACACTGCCTGGCAGCATTTTGCACATCCTTTCTAGCTTGCTTCAACTCACAGAGAGTGTTACGCGTTGTTCTTTCCTTGGTTCTTAAGAGAGCTGTCTTCTTTTTATCAATCAAGGGCTGCATTGTCTGGCTGTTTGCCCCAAACCAGTCCCGCCTCTTATGATCCACAGTGCCGTAAATCCCCACAACAGTTTTATAAAAGGTTTCCTTAAGTTTCCCCACTTTTCACTTACTGTACAATTTTCTGTTGTATCAGTGAAAGCGTCTTTGTGTTGCTGTTGAAACTCAAAGCACTTTTCAGGATCGTGAGGGTTAATAATATTAATCCTGGGGTTAGATTTATGTTTAGCTGTGTAGATCATCTTTGGTCTCAGATTAACCCTTGCAACAACTAAAGAATTATCTCTCAATAGCACAAAGCCTGAGCTAAAAGAATAGAGACCATGTGTTGCCCATGCAGCATAATCCCTCTCTCTGCCTGTCTAGTTCACTCCAGAGGAAAGGTAACACATGTACATCTGGAACAAGACAATCTGCAGAAGCTGCCGGATCAGCAAAGCAATGCTCTAACTGTCCGCCTGTCGGAGCTTCGATCCTAGACCAGCTGCCAACCAAGGCTTCGGGCTTGGTCTGCCCTGCCATGACATTTTGTCTTTAGGTTGCATTTCTTCACACCTGGATAAGGCGTGTACCTTCCCAATTGCGCTCTTCCGACCGAAGCCGTTGGCACAATGTGGGGTGTCGGGTTTGGTAAGCGCCGCCCAACGTTCGGTGCTAACAGAAAGCAGGTAGTACCGTCTGCTGTCATACCGTAGCTCAGCCATATCTGACTAAGAACTGACTATAGAAATGTAAAGAAATGTAAAGTAAAATTAGATAATAAGATATCCACCTTACCGCCTCTCCATTCTCTTACGCTTCCCCCCCCCCCCCCCCCGCCTCACCCCTTCTCTCTCTCTCTCTCTATCTCTCTCTCTCTCTATCTCTCTCTCTCTCTATCTCTCTCTCTCTCTCTCTCTCTCTCTCTCTCTCTCTCTCTCTCTCTAGCCTTGATACAATCACCACAACATAAATTTGTATTAATTAGTTACATAGACATGATTAACGATTTTGCTTTTTCTCTTGCTTTTCCAATGTTTATTTTTGCTTTGTTGGCAAGGATTAATTTAATAAGTGATGTATGAATGAAATAATGTACGCAAGGAGAGAGACAAGAAGGGCAGAATGTCAGACGGGCTTGCGTGCCCAATTATTTATTCTTTGTAAATAATGTTCGTTCATTCATTCTTTCGATTGTTCCATCTGTTACTCTTTCTCTCCGTCTCTGTCTCTATCCGCGTCCCCCACTACCACCTTATCGCTCTCTCTTTCCTCTCTCTCTCTCTAATTCTCTCTCTCTCTCTCTCTCTCTCTCTCTCTCTCTCTCCTCTCTCTCTCTCTCTCTCTCTCTCTCTCTCTCTCTCTCTCTCTCTCTCTCTTATTTTTTAAAATTCTCAAGTAGGAAAACAAATATATACAAAAACAATTGTCAATGTCTCATAGGACTTTAATTGATACCTTACTATTTCAACGCAGAGCAGAGACTACGCACTAAATTATTAATTTCTCATTACACTACAATCGATCCTGTGACAATATGTTTGTACATACGAAGTATGGTGTCTTCATGTTACAGACTAAAGAGCTAACTATTGAACATTTGAAGAGTTATTTACGCTACTATAATACTGAACCCATACTAGAACCATCCGCAAATATCTGTCGGCGGACAGTCGATAGACCCTCCGCTCAGGTGTGATACAGATTTCAGTCGACAGACCCCCCGCTCAGGTGTAATACAGATTTCAGTCGACAGATCTCAGCTCCGGTGTGATACAGATTTCATGTTTTGTTTTTTAAGGAGCTTCTGTTCGAGTGACTTGAATATCGGGTTCTCCTGCGGGCGACCCGGGTTCGAATCCTCGGGAAGTAGTAGATAGATTTTGTTTTGTTTTGTTTTGTTTGTAGAGGACAAAAAGAAAACCCTAACCAGCTCAGTTCGCTGCGACTACACTAGCCAGGTTGCCATTATTCGTCACCCTCAAGACAACCTTGACCTACACTTTGAGGTACTGTATAGGCAGAATATGATAATGACAGCTGTCTTATTCATGCCTTCTCTGGTTTCTGTTGTTTTCTTATGTGTTCTTTGAGTTTCAAACGTTGCCAGTGAATTTAATCTTTAGGAATTAAGATAGATTCATATTCCTTCTTGTTCTTGTGTGTATCCTTCTTGTTCTTGTTGTTGTTCTTCTTCGTTTTCTCAGTTTTCTATTCCACTTCTCTGTCTCGTTCACATCCGCCTCCTCTTTCGTTTGTTGCTGAAGCTGCTGCCTCTAATTCGTATAACGGATCTGTTATGATGTTTAGATTTTGGTTAAAAGAGACATCTGGAAAGATCGTTGGTTACTGGTGTGTACTTCACTGATGAAACTATTCATATTGTCCACTGTTAGTATAATCGGAGGGTGAATCCTACTATGTTTCCTTAGTGCCCGAGTGCTGGTCCTATTTGGATGGCACAGTTTGTGAAAATCTTTCTATTTGACTAAACTGTCTTATATTCTACACTATAATATAGTCTAACCGCAGAAATATCAGATGGAAGGTGCATTAAACACACGTGAATGGAGGTCACAACAAATACATTTAAACATGCATTCGGGAAATACAGAGATAATCAATTAGAATACATCAAGTAAGCGAAAACCCGATCTCCGTTGCTTAAACCTCATTGTGAGAGGAAGAAACATACATATTTAGTTTAAGTAGCAATATAGACACAGATAGGAGAGAAGAAAGAAGTATTTAAGTAAGAATGCAAAGCCTAGCGGAGCGTCATAACACTAAAACAATGTGTAAAAGAAAAATATATCTAACAATTAATTCAAGCACAGCAAGTGGTACATTCAATAAGCACGTCACCTCTGTTCAGATTTTCATAATTACAGTACGGACACATCCATGAGTACTTCGGTCTTCTCCGTAGCAAACTCATTAACCTACCGCCACTAACTTGACCGTCCAGTATTCGTTGACATTACTCCTCGTACACTTGGTGAGCCGTTTCATGCTGACCACACCAAGTGTCAGTCTGCGTGTTTGCATTATGATACTGATTTTGATTCATTCATTTGAAAGTTCTCTGTCCTCGTTTTGGCTTGCCTCTAAGGGCGCTCATGATATCGGCTTCTTCCTTTGGTTTGCCCTCTAATATAGTGGCAGTACATGACTACATGTCAGGCTGTTGGCATTTTTATTTCTCACACAGTTTGTATGTCAATGTATGAATCTAAACGTGACTTTATACGAAATATTGACCTCTGCAGGGATTCAATCCAATGCCTACTCACGAAACCTGCCTCAACTTTACAGAACATGCTTAAGTAATCACTTAGCATTGAAGCATGGGTGTATGTTTGCCAGTCAAGCCAAGGAAATGACGTTGTTACTGCCAACACTCCCATTATCATACCGCCCTTGGTTATAGAGAATGAACTGCTGGATTCCTTTACAATATTGTCGTGTTTACGTTCCGGGAAGATAACATACACACAGTTGATGCCTAACAGGAGATTTACCAGTGTATATAAGTGGGGTGGAGGGGTAGAGGTATCCCGTATCAAAGGAGAAGTAAGGTGCCTCCTTCTCTCCGCTAGCCAACGGGAAACCCTTGGACAAGGTGGAGTACCCGTTTAGCCCCCCCGATCAGGGTTACGTGAAGCCATGGGTGCAGGTGGTGGATGAAGCTGAGGAGCAGCCAACAGATATTTGTAGGTTATGATCTCTAACTTCACGACGGTAAGCAGATCTCGTTTTTATGGGAGATAATGGTTACAGTCATCAACCAGTATCGTCACTGCTAAGAAGGAAAGCAATGGCAAACTACCTTCTTAACAAGAAAATAATGTTTCACAACCTCATAGCAAATCAGACAAACGGCATAAATGAGTGCTCCATAGGAGCAGCCTCAGCCGCTAGGGGTGGTCATGTAAACCAGGTGACTCCAGACCGTCAGCAGGCGACTGAGTGCAAAAGAGCATCAATATTGAAAGTAATAACTTGGGAAGTAAGAACTATGAATGGAGATGAAAAATTTTAGAACATTAAGAATGAAATGATAAGTCTTAAATATTAACATGTTAGGTTTAGGTATATGTGAGACTAGATGGACAGGAATTATCATTATAACATCTGAGAATTTTTTTTTTTTTTTTAATTTCAATGTTGTATATCCATAACATGATGTTGCAGTCAACACCAACATTTTTTAAGCTGCTGTCGATGTACTAGGCAAGTTCAGTAGTTTGCCATTTCTTTCTGAACAACCGGATCACATAACCCCGTAAGTTACCAGCGCGGTGCGAACCGCTGCCGATTCTCGCAGCAGCTGTTTTCCCAACGTGAATATACTGGATTACGAACAATGTCTCTAACACCTTGGCCAGGAAGAGGGCTGAGGAATTTAGCATTATCCATTCTGGTAGAGAGAAAAAAAAAACAGCAATCATAGTGGATATACGAGATCAAAATCGATCAAAGAATATTGGACTGTATCAGACAGAGTGTTACAGTGTTACTGGTGAAGTTGAGTGGAAGACCTTTTGATGTCAACGTCGCACACGTTTATGCACAAACAGCAGACAGCAGTGATGACAGCATCGATGAATTTTGTAATGATTTAGAGAAAGCCTTTAAGAATAGCAAGAATTCCGAATTACATATTATAATGGGTGACTTGAATGCTAGAGTTGGAAATCAACAGGGCAGATCCTTAATGGGCAAATATAGACTAGGGGAACAGAATGAAAGAGCAGACTTGTACAGTGGGCAAAAGAGCATGATATGATTTTTTTTTTGGTGTGGAAACACCTAGTATTAACATAAGCCAAGAAGGTTATGGACATGGAGAAGTCCTGACCATAAGATCAGAAATCAGATTGATTACATTCTCATCAACAGAATATTTCAAAAAGCCTTAAAAGTTGCAAAAACTATACCAAGCGCAGACTGCTACAACGACCATACATTAATCGTAAGCAGTATACAAATAAAAGTAAAGAAATTCAAATATACACCAAAAACTGTCATAAACTGTCAAAAAAACTGTCATTTACTGCCAATATAGTACCTTGCGGTGTATGGCAGAGGGGTCTTTGAGCCTGAGGAATAAAGGCCGCCTGGCTAGTGCAGTCGCCGCGAACTGTGCAGGTTAGGATTTTCTTTTTGCCCCCGACAGAAAAAAATCCCACACCTTACCGGGGATCGAACCCGGGTCTCCCGAATGAGAGTCCGGCGTTCTAACCACTCGGCCAGCCGCTCCTCCAAGAAATACAAAATTTGATCTACAGGCAATGAAAAGTGAGAATTTAAAAGATAAATTAAACGTAGAGATAAAGAACAGATTTTTGTGTGTGTACTCGCTCGCTTTGAACTTAAGCGTAGTCCATACACACTACTTCTAGTAGTGTTGGACTGAATTTTGTGTGTGGATTAGCTTTCCCTATTAACGTGTCCCTCGCCATCAGGCGAACCCACTCCGACTTCACAGGTACTTGTAATTTACGCCCCCAAGTCAAGGATGATAGGTCAACATTTTAGTTCAACTGTCCTGTGTAGGGCTGAACTCTTGCCCCGGCATCAGCACAAAGGATGTTTAAGAACACGCGTTCTTATCCATTCGGCCATGCTGAAATACAAGAACAGATTTGATGCAGTATCTGATATGGAAATATTAATTCAAGATGTCAGCGACCAATGTGAAATGTTAAAGAAATCAGTCAACCAAGCTGCAGAAACAATCATCCCAAAAGTAAAGCTGATGGGACGTAAGAAATGAATGACGGAGGACATCTTAAAACTGATGGAAATAAGAAGAAATAACAATCATAACCATGCAAAATATGAAAAGATTCACATGAAATTAGGAAACTTGCAGGAAAATTGAAAACCAATACAACAACCGAAATACTAAATTAATGCACAAAAGAATTAAGGACATCACTGACAAAAGAACCCATACATCAACAGCTTGCCTAAAAATCAAAGATGGCAAAATAATTATGAAAAAGATCAGATTTTACATATGTGGTCAAATTATGTGAAAGACATTTATGATAATACAAGAGAAGAGCAGTATGATATTCGGAATAATAATGCTGGGACCATCAATTTTGAAGATGGAAGTTCAGAATGCTCTTAACCATATGAACACTGGCAAGATCCCGGGTACAAATAACATCACAACATAAATGATCAGAAGAGAATGGAATATACCAGGTGACCAGACTGCTGAACTGAGATATACTTCCTAAATTATGTAATTCTATATTTATTGCAATCCCGAAGAAATTAGGAGCCTTGGAATGTGATCAACATCGAACAATTAATATAATGAACCACATCACAAAGGTTTTGCTAAGAATTATCATGCAAAGAGTTAGGAAGAAAATGAAACTCGAAATAGGAGAAGAACCATGTGGGTTTGTAGAAGGCAAGGGCACAGTAAATGATGCATTTGTATACTGAGAACATTAATTTAACGTTCTATAGAAGTAAACAAAGACCTGCACCATTGCTTTATTGACTACACAAAGGCTGTCGTTAAAATACGAAATTTCAACATGATAAATATGCTTCCAGATCTACAAATTGATTGGAAAGATCTTAGACTTGTAAAAAAATATATTGGAAACAATAAGCTGCCATAAAGACTAATAATTAAGTAGGCAAATATCAACCTATTAAGTGAAGTGTGAGACAGGGACGTGTAATGTCTCCAGATCTGTTTTCCCCTGTATACTGACAATATTTTCAGAAATGTAGAAGATATGAAAGGAATTATCATTGAAGGACGAACCGCCAATAACATTAGATATGCGGATGACACAGTACTGATTGCAGACAATGAGCAAGATCTAAAAAATTTAGTAGATTTGGCTGCTACACACAGTGAACATCAAGGGTTAGAATTAAATTGTAAGAAGACACAAACTGTGACCGTACTACTTGAACCAAAGAACAATGTCCGGACTTGACCATGGCTCTCGTCCAACTGATTGCCTCAAGGAGACGTTGTCCCCTCGCTTACCATTTACCTTGCCGTCCTCATGCCAGGCGTGAATCTGTGAACCGCTCGATCTTCACGCTAAATTGCAGTGAAGCTCTATATTCTATCAGTTCACTATTCCATGACCTAATATAGGATCAAGGCACACATGATGATGATGATATATAACTGCATTCTCGAATGATTACCTAATGTGGGCAACATAATATGCATAAACACATTTGACACATTTGATGCCTATCAGCAAATGCGTCTGTATATATAACTGCATTCTCCGATGATTACCACATGTGGACAAGAAAATAAAATATGGAGAACAGTATGGCAACTTGACGTAAAATTTGACGCAAAAGGTTGACAGAAGGAGACAATAAAATCATTGGATATATTGACACACTGCCACGGAATACAAGCAGTGGGTCTGGTAGGGATTAATATATGCGAGCACGAGTCATCGTGTATACAATCCGGTGTGTCAGTGGAGCGATTAGCATCTACACCTTGCGACATTTGCTGCCGGAGATGGACTCTTATTTGGTTCAATCTATGGGCTTTGAACGGAATGTTATGACGTCGATTCGTGAATCAATCAATCAGTTAGATAGTCAATCAGTCAATCAATCAAAGAATACAGAAGGTTGTGGATAATCGCATAGTGCAGGGCCATTTTAAACACACACACATACACACACACAAACACACATACAGTAAGAAAGAGATAAACATACACACATATATACACACAGTGATACCTAAACTCTCTGTCACACACACATACACACACACACACACACACACACACACTCACATACACACACACTAGTATAAGGATTCCCCTCCCCTCCCCCACCCCACCCCACATGCAATCAGTAGCGTGTCGACTTCAAGAGTTGACCCATCTACTAATGGCTGGTGCAGTTCTAGAACTCTAAACATGCACTTCTGAACACGCTATTCTAGAGTGAATGCTGCAGACAGATCGACTAATCAAAACCAAGACAACGCCAATCGATTAGTATGTTTAATTTTGGTTTTACGTGAAATCTGCTTAAAATATGGGACAGGTCAGTTTTATTTACCCGGCTTTAGCTGGAATTAAAATAAAACATGACAGTATACACGTTGTAACATCTTCCTGTTTGATATTCCATTCCAGGGGGCATGTAAGATCTTGAATACCAGAAACTAACGAAAGATTGTGAGTGAAATGAATTAGGTTAGCCATATATGTCTTTGCCAGTCTCTGAAAGTAGGTGAAGAAAGTAAAGTACCATGTGCACGCCAGAAGTCCTATTGGGCATAGAATGAATCACCCCCCCCCCCCCCAAAAAAAAAAAAAACGAGAAGTAGATTGTGAGCTTAATTAACTAAAACACGACTACAAGTGACACATTGGACGTTGCGGCCAAAGCCTTCATCAGCACAGGAAAAACAAATACAAACCGACACAAACCTACATGAAACACGCAATGACAATATTAAACTAATTAAAGGTACTTATCTGAAACTGTATCCTTGCTAGGAAAGCCTGACACGCGTAGGGCTGTCAGTGGATTGTTGGACATTGCATATTGGGCATAAGGGCTGCATCCATAATTGTATAGACCAATAGACGCTCCAGGCGTTATGTATTCAATATGAAGTCGGTAGACGGTGTCGACCTGGAAGTCAAGGTCAATTAATTGAATCAGTGCCAAACAAAAAGTAGTCATGGGCAAAACACGATACAAATCAATTAAGCAAATTTTATGTTGTAAATTTCCGTTCACTGAGCATTGACTTTGCGTTAGATAACACGAAACAAAACAAACGACACAATGACCATAGTATGGCGATATATAATCCTTCTGTCCAAATAAGAGGTTACATTTGGCAATATTTTGCACTTCGGCAATGAAACAGTTAATATAAAAGCTGCCTCGATTCGAATTCGAAAGTGTGACTAGAAAGAATGTCCATTGGGTGGCACTGGATGGTATCATTGCGCGTGGTTGCACAATGCTTGTGATGTCAATCCATGGTCTTCTCGGGTGTCCTCTTGCTCTCGTATCAGATCTCCTTTGCTGTAGTGCCAGTGCTGGTAGTAGTTGATGTCGCAGTCTAATGAGATGGCCGAACCATTTGATCTTCTGCCTTTCAATATATGTGGCACAAGGTGTTGATCCCACTGTCTGTCTGATAACATCATTTTTAATTCGATCTCTAAGAGTCAAATTGACCGCTCCATCCAGTTTGTCAATTTTAGTTTGTCAAAGCGGCACGGTGCCAGTCAGTCACGTCTTCTTTGTTCTATACGGTGAGGATTTTACAGCACCGTAAGTCTACTTTCTTTAATACGGAACGATATTTCTCACCCTCTATATCTACTTTGTTCTATACATTACGGGTGTTTACAAGCTGTCTGTCTAATCTGTTTTACACAGTACAGAATGTCTAGTTCATTGTATATGGTTAGCGCTTCATCGCCCTATTCTTCAATGTAGTTCTCTGTCATGAAAACAGATTATGCCAAATGCCGTTCATGTGTCCCTATAGATCTCGATTGTTGGTGGCCTGGATAATTATGCTGATATTCTTAAATAACTCAGTCCTATACTATCCAGTATAAGATATCTGGGTCTGCCTCTGTCCTATACTATCCATTATAACTTCTCTAGGTCTGCCTCAGTCTCAGACTATGCAGTAAAAATCTTCTAGGTCTGCCTCAGTCTTAGACTAGCCAGTATAAATTATCTAGGCCTGCCTCATTCTTAGACTATCCTGTATAAATTCTCTAGGCCTACCTCAGTCTTAGACTATCCTGTATAAATTCTCTAGGTCTACCTCAGTCTTAGACTATCCTGTATAAATTCTCTAGGCCTACCTCAGTCTTAGACTATCCTGTATAAATTCTCTAGGCCTGCCTCAGTTTTAGACTATCCTGTATAAATTCTCTAGGCCTGCCTCAGTCTTAGACTATCCATTATAGCTTCTCTAGGTCTGCCTCACTCTCAGACTATCCAGTATAACTTCTCTAGGTCTGCCTCAGTCTTAGACTATCCAGTATAAATTCTCTAGGTCTGCCTCAGTCCTAGACTATCCAGTATAAATTCTCTAGCCCTGCCTCAGTCCTAGACTATCCAGTATAATTTCTCTAGGCCTGCCTCTGTCATAGACTATCCAGTATAAATTCTCTAGGCCTGCATCAGTCCTAGACTTTTCCAGTATAAATTCTCTAGGTCTGGCTCAGCCCAAGACTACTCATTATAACTTCTCTGGGTTTGCCTCAGTCCTAGACTATCCAGTATAAATTCTCTAGGTCTGCCTCAGTCCTAGACTATCCAGTATAAATTCTCTAGGTCTGCCTCAGTCCTAGACTATCCAGTATAAATTCTCTGGGTCTGCCTCAGTCCTAGACTATCCAGTATAAATTATCTAGGCCTGCCTCAGTCCTAGACTATCCAGTATAAATTCTATGGGTTTGCCTCAGTCCTAGACTATCCAGTATAAATTATCTAGGTCTGCCTCAGTCCTAGACTATCCAGTATAAATTCTCTAGGCCTGCCTCAGTCCTAGACTATCCAGTATAAATTCTCTAGGTCTGCCTCAGTCCTAGACTATCAAGTATAAATTCTCTAGGCCTGCCTCAGTCTTAGACTATACAGTATAACTGCTCTAGGTCTGCCTCAGTCCTAGACTATCCAGTATAAATTCTCTAGGCCAGAATCAGTCCTAGACTATCCAGTATAAATTCTCTGGGCCTGCCTCAGTCTTAGACTATCCATTATAGCTTCTCTAGGTCTGCCTCACTCTCAGACTATCCAGTATAACTTCTCTAGGTCTGCCTCAGTCTTAGACTATCCAGTATAAATTCTCTAGGTCTGCCTCAGTCCTAGACTATCCAGTATAAATTCTCTAGCCCTGCCTCAGTCCTAGACTATCCAGTATAATTTCTCTAGGCCTGCCTCTGTCATAGACTATCCAGTATAAATTCTCTAGGCCTGCATCAGTCCTAGACTTTTCCAGTATAAATTCTCTAGGTCTGCCTCAGTCTTAGACTATCCAGTATAAATTCTCTAGGTTTGCCTCAGTCCTAGACTATCCAGTATAAATTCTCTAGGTCTGCCTCAGTCCTAGACTATCCAGTATAAATTCTCTAGGTCTGCCTCAGTCCTAGACTATCCAGTATAAATTCTCTGGGCCTGCCTCAGTCCTAGACTATCCAGTATAAATTATCTAGGCCTGCCTCAGTCCTAGACTATCCAGTATAAATTCTATGGGTTTGCCTCAGTCCTAGACTATCCAGTATAAATTATCTAGGTCTGCCTCAGTCCTAGACTATCCAGTATAAATTCTCTAGGCCTGCCTCAGTCCTAGACTATCCAGTATAAATTCTCTAGGTCTGCCTCAGTCCTAAACTATCAAGTATAAATTCTCTAGGCCTGCCTCAGTCTTAGACTATCGATTATAACTGCTCTAGATCTGCCTCAGTCCTAGACTATCCAGTATAAATTCTCTAGGCCAGCCTCAGTCCTAGACTATCCAGTATAAATTCTCTGGGCCTGCCTCAGTCCTAGACTATCCAGTATAAATTCTCTAGATCTGCCTCAGTCCTAGACTATCCAGTATAAATTCTCTGGGCCTGCCTCAGTCTTAGACTATCCAGTATAAATTCTCTGGGCCTGCCTCAGTCTTAGACTATCCAGTATAAATTCTCTGGGTCTGCCTCAGTCCTAGACTATCCAGTATAAATTCACTGTGTCTACCTCAGCCTACCGATGTTTTTTTTTTTGGGTGTGTGCTCGCTTGCTTTGAACTCAAGTTTAGTCCATACAAGTGCTACTACTCTTACTTCTATTGCTCTGAACTGATTTTTACGTGTGAATTAGCTTTCCTTATTTATCAGTGTCCCTGAACATAAGGCGAACTCACTCCGAGTTCTGAGATACTTGTGATTTAAGTCCCCCAGCTAAGGATTAAGATAACATCACAACAGAAATTACCAATGCCTCAGAAGAAAATAGAATAGACCATGTAACCAGACTGCTGAACACAGTATATGATACTGGAGATGTACCTCTTGAATTATGTAATTCTATATTTATTGCAATCACAAATAAATCAGGAGTCTTTGAATGTGATCAAAATCGAACAGTTAGTATAATAAGTCACATCAAAAGATTTTTATAAGAATCATCCTGCAATTAGTTAGGAAGAAAATAAAACCCGAAATAGGGGAACAACAATGTGGGTTCGTAAAAGACCAGAGTAAAGTAAATAATGTGTATATGTTGTATGTTGTATATGCTGAGACTATTAACTGCGTTTTTCAAAGAAGTAAATAAAGACCTGCATCTTTGCTTTTGTTGACTACACGAAGACTTTCGATGAAGTAAGACATGTCAACATTTAGCCTGTTTTAGATATTAGACATTAGCTGTTAATTAAATGGAAGATGAAACTATTCGCAACAATCCTCACAGAAATCACATCTCTGTTGCCTCCAAGCTCTTCCTAATTTGTTCGTCCAAATGCCACAATTCGCTGTCATTCAGCAAAACAGTTCAGTATAACAATTCAGTGGTAAATCAGAAGACAGCAATACTAAAGAACAAATATAGAAAAGGACTCTTCAACACAATCTTCTTACCAACTGTAGGCTACCAATACCAAACCTGTACATGAAAGAAAAGGAAGCAAGAAAAGGAAAATCACTGCAATGGAGATGATATTGTTTAGAAGAATACTCAATATATTAAGAAGAGAGAAAATCAGAAATTATGAAAGCAGGACTAACTGTGGGGTTGTCGCAGCGCTTGATTCCATTATAAAACAGCAAGTTAAATGGTTCGGCCATATAACTAGGCTACTAACTGACAGTACAACACAAAAGGCTATGACGGACAGACCAAATGGAACCAGAAAAATAAGTCGACCACGCAAATTATGGACAGGTAATAACAGAGTCAATGGGAATCTCGATATATAAAACCCATAAACGCACTCTGCTGCTGTTGATGCTTCACCTCGATACGGTAAGATACAAGAGGAACAAGATGTGATGATATGATGGATTTCAGTAATGTCTTTCTGATATTTCTTGAAAATGACCCATACCATAAGACGCCTTGGAGTCTTCTTAAATGCAGCTTTAATTTGTCCGCATCTCTGCCTCGCAGCTTTCATCTGATGTTATGACATACCCCCCCCCCCCCCAACCCCCTCCCCCATACACACTTTATTAACTTGTTTAAGCTTGTTTGTTTCTGTCCATTCCGATATCTTATTTTTTGTCTTATATGTATCTGTGACAGTGGACGCGTAAGCGAAGGTGATAATGAACTGCGCTGATAATGTCACGAGAGCTGTTGTGTGAGGATAAGATTGATCACATATGCCCTCCTTGTATTTAGGCTTATGAAATGTGACGGCCCTATCACATCATAGAGATTCATGGCAGAAAACTGCTTCAGAACATATGTTATTTTTGTGTAACCACTGTTTCCGTTCTCTTTATATTTAAGTAAAGTCCTTGGTTTGCACTCTCTATTACAACAATGTCCCACAGTCGTTGCAGACATTTCACCTTGTCATATTAATACTATGTCATCTGCGCAAATCACCTTGTTTATATTGACTAACCGACTGACTGGCACCTTGCGTCTTTACAGACGATAGCATGTAAAATGGAGTTATACCTCAGCCTGGGCTGAGATTAGAGATCATGTGTTGCCCGTGCAGCATGATCCCTCTCTCGGCCTGTCTAGTTTACTCAAGAGGAAAGATACCACCAATACATATGGAACAAGACTAGCTTCAGAAGCTGCCGGATCAGCAAAGCAGTACTCTAACTGTCCGCCTTTCGGAGCTTCCATCCTAGACCAGTTACCAGCCAAGGCTTATGGCCTGGTTTGCCCTGCCATGACATTTAGTCTTTAGGGTGCATTTCCTCGTACTAGGGTAAAGTTTGTACCCTTCCAATTGCACTCCCCCGCCCGACGCCGTTGGCATATTTTTTATAGTATAGCCTCTAAATATAAAACGTTTTTCTGATCTACCTCATTGTTGTTATTTTATGTGAGAGAAAGAGAGAGGGGGAGGGAGGGAGAGAGAGAGAGAGAGAGAGGAGAGAGAGAGAGAGAGAGAGAGAGAGAGAGAGAGAGAGAGAGAGAGAGAGAGAGAGAGAGAGAGAGAGAGAGAGAGAGAGAATCAACAACATTCTTTGGAGGTGGACAGGAAAAGGAGTAACAGAGTACTGATGCTTCTAATATGCCACTCCTTGCGAACGACGGGATAAAATAACTAATCAGTATGTTGTCAGAGTCACATGCCCTAGAAAGACGGGGTGTGGGGTGGGGTGAGAGAGAGTTAGAGAGAGGGAGGGAGAGAGATAGAGAGAGACGGGAGAGAGAGAGAGAGAGAGAGAGAGAGAGAGAGAGAGAGAGAGAGAGAGACAGTGACAAAATATAACGCTGTCTTGCTTCCAGTAAATATTGTTCTATATTATTGATAACTTCCCATTAATCCTCCAACATTGTTATCATGTCAATGTGATTTACTTGATTAAGTTCTGGTATGCAACCTGTGACGTGCAAGCAAAGAACACCCTGTGTATCAACTGATCTCTCGATTAATGTTTGGCGTGTCTATTGCCCTATATGCACCTTTCCTTAATGTTATTCACTAATTTTCTTCTTTAATTCACCTCTTATTCTTCTCATTATAGTTCATAATTATGTAGAAAACTGGTGTCATGACTGATTGATTGTGTGACAATCTTTCGTATTTATTTGCTTCTTGTATTTTGGGTAATGATTTAAATCCATATTCACCACATCACTAGATGAGTCTCCACTGATGTAAATATTAATTAACAGTTTAGATATTTGTATTCCGAATTTCTAATTCATCTGCCTTGATTGTATCTGACCTGGACTATTTCCTAACCCCCAACCTAAAACCACCCTCCTCCCAATCTTTCCACATGTTTGATATGATAATCACCTTCTTTATTTACTAAAGATGAACCGTCGAAGTTACTGTTTTCTGTTCATTACGCTCGTTCGTCATGCTATAACTCTCTTGTGTATTCATTACACTCCCGTATCTTAGTATTTTCTTCCATTAACACCTTTCCAGAATTTGATTTCAAACATCCTGTTATTATTCTTACTTTTAAGTTCAGTCAAGTAATTGATTTGGCTGTACATATTTTCTAATAATGTTTAATATAATTTAAGTATCTTATGTTGCGCTGCAACATTTTATTTTTAATTCGCATATCCTTTACAGGACATTGCTGTCAACAGCAGCATATTTCAGCTGTCTGTTGATTTCTTGGCAACATTAAGTTCAGTAGTTTTTGCTGAAACATAAGGTACTTACATTGAACATAAGATACTTAAATTGAAGATACACGAGATACTAAGATACTTAAATTGAAGAAAAAACAATTTAAAATTAAATTGAAGAAAAAGAAGATACATAAGACACTTAAATTGAAAATGAACAAAAGACATCAAAAATATTGACTCACTTAAAGGAAAAAGCTCAACAAATAGGGCTGGTTATCAACCAAGATAAGACATAATATATGGTAATTTCAAGAGAAGGAACAGCTACAAATTCTGGCCACATACAAATAGATAATGTGACCATTAAAAGAACGGAAACATACAAATAGGTACCTGGGTACAATCTTCAACTGCTCCAACATCATAAGGGAAGAAATACAAGCTAGAATCAACTCTGGAAATAAGATATACTATGCACTACAACGTCTGCTAAAATCAAATGCGCTATCTCGTAACACCAAGATCACAATATACAAAACACTGATCAGACCAGTTGTGCTGTATGGCTCTGAAACCTGGAGTACAAATAAAGGAGACGAAGCCTTGTTACATACCTTTGAGAACAAAGTCTTAAGACGCATCTTTGGGCCCATTAGGGATACACAAAGTGGAGAGTGGAAAAGAAGAAGCAACAAAGACATTTATGATCTATTTAAGTCCCCGCTAATCACTGGTATCATGAAGGCTAATAGACTGCAATGGCTGGGGCATATAGAAAGAATGGAAGATAATAGGGAAACAAAATTCGCTTACACTCAGGAAATAAATGACCGTAGATCCCGAGGTAGACCAAGAAAATGGTGGAGAGATAATATACATACAGACCTACAAGCACTTGGAATCAGGGACTGGCAAGAGAAGATCAACCAGAGAGACGAATGTAGACGGCTTGTATCTGCAGCAAAGTACCTCAATTGCTCGGAATGCTGAAGAAGAAGAAGAAGAGGAGGAAGAAGAAGAAGAAGAATGTTACGCTGCATTTTTAACCATTCTTTTGCCTTATGTCTTTGCCTCTTATTTCTTTATTTATTTTATCATATTCATATGTATCATTCTTATCTTATATCTTTTTATTTTTCAATTTTAAGATTTCTTCAATTTTCGATTTCTTCTTTGCTTTCTGTTTTTTTTTCCCCCGCATAATCTCTTGTTTTGGTTGGTGGATTGAGTTTTTCGGTATTTCCCAATGTCCATTAAAGCTTTGTACTTTAGGTATTGCATTTACCATTTCTCACAATTGCCCTGTATTGTCCTTGAACTTATTTGTCTGGTCTTAGAATATCGTTATTGAGTCCAACCTCTTGTTTTATCTTTTTAATGTTATTGTTATTTGAGATATATATACAGTTCCATAGTGTAATGATTTTATCAGGCTGTCTGTCTACTTTGATCTTTATGGAATGGATATGTTGTTTATTTATTCTGTTCTATCGTTACGGGGGTTAACTGCAGTCTATCTACATAGCTATATATAGTTGTTTGTGTTGTTGTTTGTCCATCAAGAATGATGATGACCATTCATTTCATCCAGTGGGGTTGAAAGTATGGAGCCGTGAGTTCTAAAATGGCTGATAAGGCCTATTTTGGCTCGAAATGTTCTTTGAATATGTGGACAAAGAATACTTGACGATTCTGGAGGAGGATTTTCTGCAGTGGTTTTTCTGTTCTGTCTTTTCTTCACAGATCTTGCAGTCCTGGTTGCCTCACAAATGACTGCACCCTTGCGTAATGATGCAGGCCACGAATTTCGGTCTCTGGCTGCAGTCTCCCAGGTGTCATAATGAATTCAAAAAGCATTCAGTGAGATTTTCAGAGTGTCTTTAAAGCGTTTCCTCTGGCCGCCTTGGGAGCGTTTACCACAACGCAACTCGCCGTAAAATATTCGTTTATGGAGCCTGTGATCTGGCATGCGAGTCAAGTGACCAGCCCAGCGAATCTGATTCTTCATTAGTAGAGTGTGGATACTGGACATGGACGCTCTTTCTAGGTTTCAGTGTCTGGGATCTTGTCTTGTTATTATTTAATCTTCAGTAACTTCCTAAGTTCATTCCAGCAACAACTCTTCCATTCAGTTTCCATTGCTTGAGTGGTTGTCATATCTATATATATAAAGTGGAACTATATGATATTGCCTTTATCCTTCTGTCAACTTTGTTCTATATCCATTCATCCATCATGTGCGATGCCGATAAACGTGGGCTGTCATGTTCTGCCATCTCAGTCGATCACCAGAGTCGTGGATCAGCTCCATGTTCCTGTCTCGACCACGCCACGTGGTCAAGCTATACAGTATTTACTTCTCGGTCTTCCCCTTGGTCTCTTCCCTTCGATCTTGCCAGTTGTCACCAAGTTCTTCAAGTCATTTCTTCTCATAACATGTCCAAAACATTTTGACTGTCAACGTCTAATTTCTATAAATCAGTGTACGATTTTCACTTCTTTCCTGTAGTACTTGGTCATTGATTTTTCTGTCTGTCCATGGTATTCCTTGCATTTTCCTCAGAAATCACATTTCTGCAGCCATCAGATGTTTTTTTTTTCCAGCTTGACTGCTCATTGTCCAAGTTTCACATACATACGAAAGAACAGGCTCTATGTAGCACGTCAACACTCTTTTTCTCGTTTCAATTGACATCTTTTTATTGGTCAGAATGATTTTCATCTTGCTAAAGGCTACTTTCGTCATGGCGATTCTTGTTCTAATCTCTACAAGGCATCTCCCATCATATGTTATGACGGTTCCAAGATAATTGTGTATTATATTGTGGTATTTCGTTCTTCCTAGTGACGACCATAATCTGTCTTTTTACAATTTAATTCTAATCCCAGTTGTTCACTATGTGCAACAACCGAATCTACTAATTGTTGTAGATCCTGTGTCATGGTCTTATCTATATCAACATTTGGCTCGCTCTCCAGAACAGGAGCGAAACAATCATACACATTCTTACACGCGGCAACGTGAACTAAATCCTTTTATTCACGTAACCTATTTACATTGGGTACATTCTTGGAAGTTGCGCTCATAATCATGCGCAACTCGTATATTATCACAGCAGTATATACATGCATCATACATCTTATAATAGAATAATACAAAATAACTCTCTCACTGCCTCAGCTCAAGCACATCTCAATCTGCCAGTCAGTCACGCCTTCCCTCATTACAGCCATCTCATAACGATCATGAAACAAGCATAACCCTCTCTGCCCGTCCGTCTCGAAGTCCTTAACCCGTCTGGCTGACACAGGTATGTTCAGTCAGTCCTTCACTTCTCACAGTTCGTGCGACCCGTGTGGGGTACTGTGGCACGACGATCACAGGGCTCCAACTGGTTAGTAGTTTACCTGTACTCGGTGACACCAGGCTGCCTGTTCTGATCGCCTGTCGTGAGCTGTCCTACACTAACTCCTGTCGTGCAGGATATTGGGATCCTGACATTCTGCTCATTGTCTGCAATCAATACTGTATCATCTGCATATCTAATGTTATTGATGTTTCGTCCTCCAATGCTGATTCCATTGATATCTTCTACATTTCTGAAAATAGTTTCACTGTTTAGGGAAAAAAGATCTGGAGACATTACACATCCCTGCCTAACACCTCTCTTAATAGGCTGATATTGTCCTACTTCATTGTCAATCCTCATGGTAGCTTATTGTTTCCAATATATGATTTTTTTTATAAGTCTAATGTCTTTCCCATCAATTTGTAGATCTGCAAGCATATCTACCATCTTGACATGTCTTACTCTATCGAACGCCTTTGTGTAGTCAATAAAGCAAAGATGTATATACTTTGTTTACACTGAAGTACAATAGTTCATTCAAGGATGCGCTGTCATAATTTGAAGATGATAGTTTGAAGACGCTTAAAGACGTTTTAAACAATGGGAGTCTCCGTAGCGAAGAGTTCAAGCCGTCTGTCTCGCGCTCCGAAGGTTGTGGGGTCGATTCGGACTACGTCTTTCGGTTCACGAGTGCATTTTTCTCAGAGACTCCGGGGGTCGTCGCTGGAGTTAAGAAGTTCGTGCTTTGTGCGGCGCTTTCGGCGGGTCACCCTGCGGAAAGATACCGAGCCATGTGAGAGAATACGCGGGTTAATGAAGTCTTTTTGGTGACTGCCGATTCCATCGACGATGCACTGTGGTTTTCGTGGAGGACTTTTGTGTTGGCATTCTGGCGGCGGCATTATGCACAGTGTACCTGTGTGGGCTGTTAGCTTGCCGAGACTCCTGTCTGTTCCACTTTTCACATTGGGCAGTGATGAGCATTTTGTGTGATATTAACTGACACAAGAACGAACTTAATGTGAACGACCCGTTGTCGTGAAGTTGGAACCGCGATTAACTAACTAACATATTGTGAAGTAAATACTGCCGGCTAATACTGAGCACATCACCCCTGTTTGCCTGTTGTTCAATAACAGTATGGATCTAGCACCATATGCCCAATGTGCAGCAAAACAAAGAAGGAATGTCTGGAGCGGCGGATTCAGCGAACGGTTAGCGGAGGGTCTGGACGACCCCTCAACGCGAAGTATAACCCCGCAGCGAAAGGTTAGCGGAGGGTCTGGACGACCCCTCAACGCGAAGTATAACCCCGCAGCTAGCGGTTAGCGGAGGGTCTGGACGACCCCTCAACGCGAAGTATAACCCCGCAGTGAGTGGTTAGCGGATGGTCTGGACGACCCCTCAACGCGAAGTATAACCCTGCAGCGAGCGGTTAGCGGAGGGTCTGGACGACCCCTCAACGCGAAGTATAACCCCGCAGCGAGCGATTAGCGGAGGGTCTGGACGACCCCTTAACGCGAAGTATAACCCCGCAGTGAGCGGTTAGCGGAGGGTCTGGACGACCCCTCAACGCGAAGTATAACCCCGCAGCGAGCGGTTAGCGGAGGGTCTGGACGACCCCTCAACCCGAAGTATAACCCCGCAGCGAGCGGTTAGCGGAGGGTCTGGACGACCCTCAACGCGAAGTATAACCCCGCAGTGAGCGGTTAGCGGATGGTCTGGACGACCCCTCAACGCGAAGTATAACCCCGCAGCGAGCGGTTAGTGGAGGGTCTGGACGACCCCTCAATGCGAAGTATAACCCCGCAGCGAGCGGTTAGCGGAGGGTCTGGACGACCCCTCAATGCAAAGTATAACCCTGCAGCGAGCGGTTAGCGGAGGGTCTGGACGACCCCTCAATGCGAAGTATAACCTGCAGCGAGCGGTTAGCGGAGGGTCTGGACGACCCCTCAATGCGAAGTATAACCCTGCAGCGAGCGGTTAGCGGAGGGTCTGGACGACCCCTCAATGCGAAGTATAACCCCGCAGCGAGCGGTTAGCGGAGGGTCTGGACGACCCCTCAATGCGAAGTATAACCCCGCAGCGAGCGGTTAGCGGAGGGTCTGGACGACCCCTCAACGCGTAGTATAACCTGCAGCGAGCGGTTAGCGGAGGGTCTGGACGACCCCTCAATGCGAAGTATAACCCCGCAGCGAGCGGTTAGCGGAGGGTCTTGACGACCCCTCAACGCGTAGTATAACCTGCAGCGAGCGGTTAGCGGAGGGTCTGGACGACCCCTCAACGCGTAGTATAACCTGCAGCGAGCGGTTAGCGGAGGGTCTGGACGACCCCTCAACGCGAAGTATAACCCCGCAGCGAGCGGTTAGCGGAGGGTCTGGACGACCCCTCAACGCGAAGTATAACCCCGCAGCGAGCGGTTAGCGGAGGGTCTGGACGACCCCTCAACGCGAAGTATAACCCCGCAGCGAGCGGTTAGCGGAGGGTCTGGACGACCCCTCAACGTGAAGTATAACCCCACAGCGAGCGGTTAGCGGAGGGTCTGGACGACCCCTCAACGCGTAGTATAACCCCGCAGCGAGCGGTTAGCGGAGGGTCTGGACGACCCCTCAATGCGTAGTATAACCTGCAGTGAGCGGTTAGCGGAGGGTCTTGATGACCCCTCAACGCGTAGTATAACCTGCAGCGAGCGGTTAGCGGAGGGTCTTGACGACCCCTCAACGCGTAGTATAACCTGCAGCGAGCGGTTAGCGGAGGGTCTGGACGACCCCTCAACGCGTAGTATAACCTGCAGCGAGCGGTTAGCGGAGGGTCTGGACGACCCCTCAACGCGAAGTATAACCCCGCAGGGAGCGGTTAGCGGAGGGTCTGGACGACCCCTCAACGCGAAGTATAACCTGCAGCGAGCGGTTAGCGGAGGGTCTTGACGACCCCTCAACTCGTAGTATAACCTGCAGCGAGCGGTTAGCGGAGGGTCTGGACGACCCCTCAACGCGTAGTATAACCCCGCAGCGAGCGGTTAGCGGAGGGTCTGGACGACCCCTCAACGCGTAGTATAACCTGCAGCGAGCGGTTAGCAGAGGGTCTGGACGACCCCTCAACGCGTAGTATAACCTGCAGCGAGCGGTTAGCAGAGGGTCTGGACGACCCCTCAACGCGAAGTATAACCCCGCAGTGAGCGGTTAGCGGAGGGTCTGGACGACCCCTCAACGCGTAGTATAACCTGCAGCGAGCGGTTAGCGGAGGGTCTGGACGACCCCTCAACGCGTAGTATAACCTGCAGCGAGCGGTTAGCGTAGGGTCTGGACGACCCCTCAACGCGTAGTATAACCTGCAGTTCTACCAGACTGTGTCTGCTGCCACCAGCACGGGAACTCTTTGATGGCTACTGACTACAAGGAGATGGAGCACGCTGGGAAATTTCCTGAGTGCAATTGACTCTTGATTTAATATTCATACTCAATGCGCCTTAAGGCGTATAGAAAGGCCCTTTGTAAATAAATGCACAGATATTGTTTGGGGTTCATAAGAAGAGGGGAAATAGAGACTCGAGACGAACTACAACATAACAATTGCAATCTATAGTTAACGACCGGGATTCGTACCTCTTACCTCCAAATGACCTCAGCGCCTCGCCGCAGGAACAATTGTACTTTGACGCATGACCAAGTAGACACTCCGGAGAGATGTCTTCATTAGCCAGTTATATCACCCACATTAACCCACAACTATGTAATATGGTCAGAATTAGTATCTAACAATTTAAATATGACCATTGTTCTCAGAATTTTATTTTAAACTTACAGAACTAATTACTTTCTGTCGGGGGCAAAAAGAAAATTCTAACCTGCACAGTTCGCGGCGACTGCACTAGCCATGCGGCCTTAATTCCTCAGGCTCAAAGACTCCTCTGCCATACACTGCAAGGTACTATGTTGGCAGTAAATGACAGTTTGACAGAACTAATTACTTAAACTCCTTTACTTTCTTTCACTAATCTTTACTGGTCGATAGAGGGTGGCGTACGTTGTCAAATTCAAGGGACAAAAGGCGTGTTAAAAAGAAGCTCTATCCTGGACAGCCTCGGCTTCAGCACACCGGATGTTTAAGAACAACGTTCTTATCTATTCGGCCACGCGGACCTGCGCTTCATTATATTATAGTTTGTATAATAAATATATTATATTTAATTGGGTTGTATTGTTAGAAAACAGAAAGCATAGCTATATCGAAGAAAAAATACTGAAAATTACCCAGGGTCGTGTGATTGGTAGTGTAAAACGTTATACACTTCCTAACAGTGATATTACTTTATTCATAACTATATAGAATGCTACTGTTGCTCATTGTCCACGCTTCACATCCATACAAAAGCGCATCTTCTGGGTAACAACTCAACACTCTTTTTCTCGTTGCAAATAACATCTTTTTATTTGTCAGTATGTTTTCCATCTTGCAAAAGGCTATCTACGCCATGGCAATTCTTGTTTTAATCTCTTCAAGACATCTCCCATCAGATGTTATGACTATTCCGAGATAATTGTACCGATTCACTTGTTTAATAAAATTCCCACTTACTTGTATATTGCATTGTGGTATTTCCTTCTTCCCAGTGACGACCATAATCTGGGTCTTCTTACTATTTAATTCTAACCCTAGTTGTTCACTGTGTGCAACAACCGCATCTACTAAATGTTGCAGATCCTGCTCATTGTCTGCAATCAATACTGTATCAACCGCATATCTAGTGTTATTGATGTTTCCTCCCCCAGTGAAGATTCCTTTCATATCTTCTACATTTCTAAACAAAAAAATATGTTCACTATACAGGGAAAATAAGGTCTGGAGACATTATACATCCCTATCTCACTCCTCTCTTAATAGGCTGATATTGACCTAATTCAACATCAATCCTTATGGCAGCTTGTTGTTTCCAATATATGTTCTTTACAATTATAAGGTCCTTCGCGTCAATTTGTAGATCTGTAAGCATCTTTATCATGTTGAAATGTTTTACTTTATCGAAAGCCCTTTTGTAGTTGCTAACTACAAATACATTCTTTATTATTATCTGTATAACTTCGAAGATAATCACTATTATTATAGCAGATATTCATTGCTATTATCTTCATAACTACACTGAAACACATTGTTATTATCTTCATAACTACATAGACAGTCAATGTTATTATCTTTATAACAACATAGCCAACATTGTTATTACCTTCATAACGACATATACAATTGTATAACCATTGTTCATTGGCACCATGCCGTTTTGACAGACGATAGTTTGTTACATTGTGCTTCAAAAAGACATGATATGTAACTACAACCCGTGGTGGTAGTGAATGTGACTGATCAGACTGATCGCGCTGTAAATGTTCGTCTACAGTGGATGCATGTGAACACATGGTCATTTTCACCATCATGCACCATCTTACGTCTTGCACGCTCGGTGTGTGACCTATCTGCAATCATGTTTTCCTTTGTTTATATCCAATTTCTGATATTTGCCCTCCATGCAACACGTTCAGCAGCGGCGACTTGCTCCCAATGTGCATTATAAATGCCAGTATCAATCATGTCCCGCTTACACGCATCTTTTTATCGTAGTAGAGGCCGACCCTGAGATCTCTTAACTCTTACCCATGTATAATGCACCAAACAAAGATGTACTTTGGTACTCTACCATCATTCATCCTCCTAACGTGACCTATCCATCTAAGTCTACAGCATGTCTGAGCATGGAACAAACCGTCACACAACCTGATCTTTCCAATAGTTCAGTATTTGTGATTTTATCTTGCCACTTAAAACCAAGTATTCTTCGCAGACACCGCATATGAAAGCTGTTTGAACATTTCTCTTGGCGTGAATAAGTTGACCACACTCTCATAGACAAGAACTTTTGTTTGGCAGTAAGCCTCCTGTTCTCCCAGACTATTTTTGTTAACCTATTCATTGTTGTTGCTGCCTTACCAATCCTGATATTGATTTCCTGATCTAAGGATAATTTGCTCTAGTTCAGCGTCGTCAATAAAGATTGATGGTACCCTATGTGCACCTTGTGACATAATCTGTGTCTTCTATTTGCTAATTGTTAAACCAAATTCAGAACAAGCATTGGAGAATGCAGATAGTAGACGTTGTAATCCTTCCTCAGAGTGCGTCGTAATTGCAGCATCATCTGCAAAAAGCATCTCTCTGATCAGTACCCTCCTAATTTTGGTCTTGGCCTTCAATCTCTGAGCATTGTAGAGTCCGCCATCTGAGCGTGAGTGAATGTATATACAACCATCCTGATCACGAAAGGCATATTTCAGTAGAAGTGAAAAATATATTCCAAAGAGGGTGGGAGCTAGTACACAACCTTGCTTAACTCCACTCTTGATTTCAAACTCTTCTGAAGTTGCACCATCAGACTTGATTAGACCCTTCATGCCTGTGTGGAACGATTCCACAATGGACAGATGAGTTGATGAGCAGCCAATCTTCTTTAGTGCCTTCAACAGACCCTCATGACTGATCAAATCAAATGCATTTGTGAGTTCGATGGAGGCAATAAACAATGGCTGATTCTGTTCAAGGCATTTTTCTTTCATTTGTCGCAATGAGAATATCATATCAATGGTAGACCGATTCTGTCGGAAGCCACACTGTGATTCGGTGTAGACTTGATCTCCCAGGACTTGAAGTCTGCGCAGAACAATTCTGGCAAATACTTTCCCAACAATACACAGAAGTGAGATATCCCTATAATTGTTACAGTCGCTCCGATCACCCTTGTTCTTGTGCTAACCCAGCATAGCTCTTTTAGCTGGTGGATTTGTAGAGTGAGTGTGTCTCGCCCACTAAGGATAACCTGTATTGGAATCCAATCCTTACCTGGAGCATTTCCAGATGCAAGTTCATTTATAGTACACTTAACTTCTGTTATGGTGGGAAGTGTGTCCGGGTGGTCAAGAGTTGGCAGGGCCTATATGGCGTTGAGGGCATCATCCGCTAGTTTAGTCTCACTTGAGTAAAGCTCCAAATAATGCTCTGCCCATCTATCCATCTGCTGTTTCTTATCAATGATGATTTCTCCAGTCAAGGTTTTCAGTGGTGCACTTCTTTTGATCATTGGACCACAAGCTTTCTTTATCTCATCATACATGCTTCTGATGTTTGCCTTGTCACTTGCGTTTTGAATGGACTTACATAACTTGATCCAATAGTCATTTGCACACTGGCTGGCAGCCTTTTTCACATCCTTCTTAGCTTGCTTCAGCTCACTGAGAGTGTTACACGTTGTTCTTTCCTTGCTTCTTTTTATCAGTCAAGGGCTGCAGTGTCTGACTGATTGCCGCAAGCAGACCTGCCTCTTATGATCCACAGTGCCATAAATCCCCATTGCTGTTTTATAAAGAGTTTCCTTAAGTTTACCTCACTTTTAACTTGCTGTACAATTTTCTTATGTATCAGTGAAAGCGTCTTCAAGTTGCTGTTGGAACTCAAAGCATTTATCAGGATCGACGGCACCGATTCCAAGTTGCATTGGCTACTGCCTTTCCCTTGGTCAACATCGGCGGCGTGGAGAGAGGGAACTTGCTACTGGGCAACAGCTGGATTTCCGATTTCCATTGCCCAGGCTTGTGCCCTGAAGAGGTCACTTCAGCACCGCGTAAAGCGGTGACACAACACGGGAAGCAGCATTTGCCGGTTATAAGTCTTAATGCTCGATTGGCGTAGAGCAAGGCGCCAGGGGCTACTTCTGACGGTGGGAGAGATCATCGTATCTCACTAGACAGCTTCAGCATCAGCAGCGTAGTAAAGCAGGGCTGCGTGCTTGCTCCTACACTCTTTGGTATCTTCTTCGCCGTTCTCTTAAGGCAGGCATTTGGGACCCGCCACTGGAGGCATTAACCTCCACACAAGGTCTGGTGGCAAACTTTTTAACCCATCAAGACTCAAGGCAAAGACCAAAATAAGATCAAGATGCGTAAGAGAACTACTTTTTTCAGATGATGCAGCACTGACTACTCATACAGCAGAAGGTCTCCAAAGGCTCATAGATCGTTTTGCAGCAGCCTGCAAAGACCTTGGGCTCACCATTAGCCTAAATAAAACACAGGTGATGGAACAAGATGCTGGTGCGCCTCCGTCAATCAAAATTTCTAATTACGAATTGAAGGTCGTCCACGAGTTTGTGTATTTGGGGTCGACAATATCAGATAATCTTTCATTAGAGACAGAAATCGACAGACGCATTGGAAAGGCAGTCACAACATTTTCCAGGCTAGCTAAAAGAGTTTGGGAGAATAATAGACTAACAGAGCGTACAAAAGCTCAAGTATATAAAGCTTGTGTTGTTAGCACACTACTCTATGGGTCTGAATCCTGGACCCTGTACTCAAGACAGGAAAGGAAGTTGAATTCCTTCCACATGAGATGTCTGAGACGTATCCTGGGCATAACATGGAAAGACCACATAACAAACAAACATGTGCTTGAAAGAGCAGATATTACCACAGTGCACACCCTCCTCAAGCAGAGACGCCTCCGGTGGCTGGGCCACGTATCTCGAATGGAGGATGAACGTATTCCCAAAGATCTCCTATACGGAGAACTAGCCACAGGAAAGAGGCCAACCGGAAGACCCCAAATGCGATATAGGGATGTGTGTAAACAAGATATGAAAACCCTTGGAATAGATCCAGACACGTGGGAAAGAGTTGCAACAGACAGATGCTCCTGGAGAAGAGATGTACGAAACGGACTGGTGCTCTTTGAGCGCAATCTGATCCAACAAACTGAGGATAGGCGGCACAGGCTTAAAACGCAGTCACTTACTGCGGGACTTGCCTCGTCTTACAGATGCGGAAACTGACAGGGATTGCCACTCTCGCATTGGACTATACAGTCACCAGCGGTGCTGCCAGGTAGCTCCCAAGCGGCACAACTCTATAGTTCTTCGGGACTGAAAGAGGCCTACTACTATCAGGATCGTGGGTGTTAATAATATTAATCCTGGGGCTAGATTTGTGTTTAGCTTTGTAGATTCTCTTTGGTCTCAATCTAATCCTTGCAAAAACCAAAGAATGATCCGTATCACTGTCAGCGCGGTGGTAACTTCACGTTAATGATGTTTGATTCAGATGCTGTCTCCGTGTGATGATGAAGTCCAACTTATGCCAAGGGCCGGATCTTGGGTGTTTCCTTGTGCAGCTCTTTTGTTTTAAATAAGAGTTTTTAATGCATAGTTCATTTCTGGTGCAATTCTCCAACAGCCATTGCCCATTTTCATTCATGCAACCGATGTTGTATTTTCCAAGGCACATTGGCCATGAACTCGAGTCCTTGCACACACGAGCATTGAAATCACCGAGCATATAAATGTAGTCGGATTTTGGAACTGCCTTTATCACGGAGTCTAACTCCTCGTAGAACGAATCCTTCACATCATCAGAGGAAGTGAGCGTCGGTGGATATGCAGAGATAATGGTGGCAACACCAGAAGAGGTTGCCAAGTGCAAGGGTCTTTCATTACCTCCAGCTGGAATTTTAATAATTCCCAATAGCGAATTCTTCACTGCAAAGCCCACATCATGCTGCCTTTTTTCTGCCTCCCCTCTACCCTTGCAAAAATAGAGTGTAATTGTTTTTCCGGAGTGACCCTTCCTCTGCGAGGCGAGTCTCCTGCAGGCCATCAATATCATTGTTAAGACGATTGAGTTCGGCATCAATCAAAGCCGTTTTTCTCACATCGTCAATATTCTTCAGGTCAGTGGAAAATCCTGGACACATGGTTCTTACGTTCCAGGTTGCAAGCCGTTGCTTGAGGTTTCTATTTATTTTTCAGTAGTAGCTGGTGCATTGGTTTTACAGCCTGCGATTCAGATTTTCTCCTAGCCCCAAGCACCCATTGAAGTAAGCAGGCTGTGGCGGACCAGCACCCAATTGGTTGGGAGCTGCCCAGCTTGAGGCGGGCGGTAGCTGATCAATGACACCTGTAGGTGTCTCCCACCGTCATTGGCAACCCATGGCGTCCCATGTCTACGCCAGTTGACAAGGACTTATCAACCGTAACCTCTCGCTTTGATTCCGAGACCGGTTAAGACCAGGGATGCGGTTATACCTCTCCATAACACAAAGCCTGGGCTAAAATATAGAGGCCATGTGTTGCCCATGCAGCATGATCCCTCTCTCAACATGCCTAGTTCACTCCAGAGGAATGGTAAAACCAATACATCTAGAACAAGACAAGCTGCAGAAGCTGCCGGATCTGCAAATCATTGCTCTAACTGTCCGCCTGTTGGAGCTAGGATCCTAGACCAGCTGCCAAACAAGGCTTAGGGCGTGACATTTTGTCTTTAGGTTGCACTTCCTCGCTCCAGGCTTGTACCCTCCCAATTGCGCTCTTCCGCTCGAAGAAGTTGGCACAATGTGGAGTGTAGGGTTTGGTGAGCGCCGCCCAACATTCGGCGCCAACAGAAAGCAGGTAGTACCGTCTATTGCCATACGGTAGCTCAGTATGTGACTAAGACCTGACACATTAATCATTGTTATTATCTTCATAAATACATAGATAGTCATTCTTATTACCTTCATAACTTCGCAGATAGTCATTATTACTTTCTCCATAATTATACAGATAGTTATTTTGAGTTTCTTAATTACTAAGATGGTCATTGTTATTTTTTTAATAGCTACACAAAAAGTCATTGCCACTTTATTAATAACTTCACAGAAAGACAGTGTTACTGTATTAATAACTTCACAGAAAGGCATTTTAACTTTATTTATAACGTCATAGAAAAACATTGTCACTTTATAATACTATCCCGTCACGTCATTGTTAATGTCGTCATAACTTCGCTGATAGTCATTGTCCCCCCCCCCCCCCTTTTTCACACAGATCACTTCAACTTCACATCGATAACATGCCAGTAGAAAGTGTAACTGAGCACAAAACATTAGGCCTCATCATTGATAGAAACCTAACCTTTAATCCTCACGTTCAAGCGGTCACTAAACAAACAGCGAAAAAAGTCTACCAACTCTCCAAAATTAAAATTTCCTTGATGAGGACACAAGGAAAATATTCTATACGTCACACATACAGACACATTTTGACTACTGCTCTACAATCTGGGACGGTTGTTCCAATTCAAGCACCAAGCGACTTTACTCACTCCAGAAACGGGCCATGAGATTAATTTATAGCAAACATTTAACTGAAAATCCTAGCCTGCATAAACGCCTTCAGTTACTACCACTCCGCAAACGTCTGCTTTTCAATAAGGCCAAACTAATTCACAAAATCCTACATCGGAATGCCCCAAACTACCTTTGGCCATTGTTTGAATATAATGCTAGACACAGTAAACGATTAAATTATTACACCTTCCGAAGCCTAGGATAGACTTATACAAAACAAGCTTAACGTACTCTGCAGCTCAGCTGTGGAACAATCTTCCACATGAAATAAAAGACATCATCAATCCCTATACATATAATCGCAAATTATTTGAACACTATCTCAGTGCGGATTACCTTCCCCCTTAATAATAGAAGTAATAATATAATAAAACCCTAGTATAACAGCCGGTCCCCTTTTGGTAGTCCAGTATATTCCACGTAGCTAATAAATACCACACCAGTTATTACTATTACTGAGTCGTGTAGTATTTATTTTTAATTTTTTCAACATGCCTTTATAATGCATATATTTTATATTGTTGCTGTTTTCAGTTAGCCTTGAATGATGTGTGAATGGTATAATGTATGAAAGAGAGTGATAAAAGGGCAGAATGTTAGACGGGCCTGCGTGCCCAATTCTTAACCCTTTCAAAATAAAGTTTTGTTGTTGTTGTTGTTGTTGTTGTATCGTGGTTCTATTTATAGTGGTTTAGTAAGTCAATGTTTTGTGATCCTAGTTATAGTGGTTCAGTGGTTCATTGATTCAATGTTTTGTGATTCGAGGTGTAGTGGTTGAGTGTTTGAGTAGTATTGTGAGTCTAGGTATTTTGGGTGAGTGGTTCGAGTTTAGTGGTTTTAGGTGTAATGGTTCAGTGGTTCGAGGTAGTGTTTCAGTGATTCGAGGTATCGTGGTTCAGTGGTTCTTGGTATAGTAGTTCAGTGGTTTCAGTGATTCAATGCTTTGTGATTCGAGGTACTATTGGTTGAGTGCTTCAGTAGTCTAATGTATTGTGAGCCTAGGTATTTTGGTTCAGTGGTTCGAGGTTTAGTGGTCTTACTTATAATGGTTCAGTGGTTCGAGGTATAGTGATTCAGTGGTTCGGGGCTTAGTGTTTCAGTGGGTCGAGGTATAGTGGTTCAGTTGTTCTAGGTATAGTGTTTCAGTGGTTCGAGGTTTAGTGTTTCAGTGGTTCGAGATTTAGTGTTTCAGTGGCTCGAGATTTAGTGTTCCAGTGGTTCGAGGTATAGTGGTTCAAGTTGTTCGAGGTATAGTGGTTCAGTGGTTCTTGGTATAGTAGTTCAGTGGTTCAGTGATTCAATGCTTTGTGATTCGAGGTATATTGGTTGAGTGCTTCAGTAGTCCAATGTATTGTGAGCCTAGGTATTTTGGTTCTGTAGTTCGAGGTTTAGTGGTCTTACTTATAGTGGTTCAGTGGTTCGAGGTATAGTGGTTCAGTGGTTCGGGGCTTAGTGTTTCAGTGGGTCGAGGTATAGTGGTTCAGTGGTTCTAGGTATAGTGTTTCAGTGGTTCGATGTTTAGTGTTTCAGTAGTTCGAGATTTAGTGTTTCAGTGGTTGGAGGTAAAAGTGGTTTAGTGGTTCTAGGTATAGTGTTTCATTGGTTCGAGGTTTAGTGTTTCAGTGGTTTGAGGTTTAGTGTTTCAGTGGTCCGAGATTTAGTGTTCCAGTGGTTCGAGGTATAGTGGTTCTAAGTATAGTGGTTCAAGTTGTTCGAGGTATAGTGGTTCAGTTGTTCGACGTATATGCCAAGTCGTAACAGAGCTAACGACGGCACAAGTAGATGGAGCAAAACTCTCAAACTAAAAGCACAGATATAATTAGGCGTTTGACGCATCACGTAGTGCACGTCAGCTTTGTTGATCAATAGTTACGGCATTCAGATCATGGAGTTGACCCAAGAAGCAGCACATTGAAGTTGGCTGGAACTTGGAACGATACTGACTGGCGTTATCATGGCCAATACAGAATGCAGAGGACAACGAGAAGAGTTGGAACAATGTATATGAGCCCGAAATAACGGACAGAAGGCAACATATCCAAACGGGACTTGGCACCTCACAACAAGGTCAAACCGATTCCAGATTAGGAATGATAGAAGGCTAGCGGCATGAATTATTAGGGTCTAGTGGTCTCAACGATCTATTATTCACATATCTCATATTAAGTACCGGCCCGTCTCACCATCAGAGACACGGTATATATATATTATTGACTTTCATGGATTGTTTTGAAAATACACTGGACTATATGATTTGCCGGCCTTCAGACCTTTTATTGCCGTTGAGTTTACCTGCTTCTGGATTTGTTGAAATTGTGTCGTACCCTGGACACCTTGCCTGTTGATGATTTGCATTGAATTCTGTTAAGACACTTTTCAGCAGTATAGTGGGTCAGTGCTTCGAGGTATAGTGGTTCAGTGGCTCGAGACATAGTATTTCAGTGGTTCGAGGTTTAATGTTTCAGTGGTTGGAGGTTTAGCGATTCGAGGTATAATGATTCAGTGGATCGAGGTTTAGTGGTCCTTGGGTATTGTAGATGAGTTTTTCGAGGTTTGGTGGTCGTAGGTATTGTGGTTTGGTGGTTCGAAAGTCTGGTCGTCCGTGTTACAATGGTCCGATATTCAATAGTCCGAGATATAGTGGCCCTAGTTTCATTCGACCATGGGTACAGCAGTCCAAGTACAATACTGCAAATGTATACCGGTCCGATATTCAATAGCTGTCCAATGTTGACCGAGTTGTAGTGGTTCGAGGTTTAATGACCTGCGGTTTAGTGATCTGATTTATAGTGACCCGAGGTTCAGTTTGTAGTGATTATGTGGTCCGTAATAGTGGAATCAATCCGCTCTAATCATGATGGCTCCTTAATCGATCCTAGCGTGATTGATCAACATGACCTTTTCCAGTGCCCGTCTCTTACAGATATCAGGACATTGTTACTCTTACCTGAGTTAGACAATTGGAGCATATTATACGAAACAATGCAACAGCTGATGAACAAGAGAGGCGGACAAGCAATGCAAGAAAATTGAATTAAATTCTATAAAAGATACACAAAATATTCACAGACAAATCAGTGAGTTCACAGAAGAAAAATTAAGAGTAAATACATGGTGTTTGAAATCTAAAACAGAAAATATATTATTGGAGGAAGAGGCTATAATGAAGTGATGGAATTAGTATATAAGAGAATTATATGATGGAGAAAGGGAAGAATTTACAGAAGAAAAACTTGCAGTATGTGAGTATACAATGATAATAAGGCAGTTCAGAAATTGTTATTGATAGTTTACAAAGGTGTCATTATGTGGCATATCCATTTAGCTTGTTGCTTATGTGCGACGGACAATAGTTGCCGCCTGTATATGCACATTATCAGTTTCAAACGTGCACAGTATTGAATATGTCGCCCATATTTCGAAGATAGCACAACCGTAGAAGACCGTGAACTGTGATGTGTGGGTGTAGATTGTAGAAGGGAATTGCAGTCTCGCAGCAGGCAGAGTTTACAGTCTGGGTAAATTTATACAAGTGGAAACCATTCGACATTCTAGTGTCGCTTCAGGCTGCTCTATAGGGAGTCGAAGGCAGATCGGCATTAGTATATGAAGTCTACCTTAGTAGATCAGCTTTTTCTATATGACCCTTTACGTGACGGTATCATTCTAAATATTTGAAATGGGAAACATTCATTCCAATTAGACAAACATCGTCATCACTATCATCATTATCATCATCTACAGATAGACAGGCACACCGACCGAGCGACTGAAGACAGACAGACAGACAGACAGACAGACAAACAGACAGACAGACAGACAGACAGACAGACAGACAGACAGATATAGATAGATAGATAGATAGATAGATAGATAGATAGATAGATAGATAGATAGATAGATAGATAGATAGATAGATAGATAGATAGATAGATAGATGGATAGATAGATGGATGGATGGATGGATGGATGGATGGATGGATGGATGGATGGATGGATGGATGGATGGATGGATGGATGGATAGATAGATAGATAGATAGATAGATAGATAGATAGATAGATAGATAGATAGATAGATAGATAGATAGATAGATAGATAGATAGATAGATAGATAGATAGATAGATAGATAGATAGATAGATAGATAGATAGATAGATAGATAGATAGATAGATAGATAGATAGATAGATAGATAGATAGATAGATAGATAGATAGATAGATAGATAGATAGATAGATAGATAGATAGATAGATAGATAGATAGATAGATAGATAGATAGATAGATAGATAGATAGATAGATAGATAGATAGATAGATAGATAGATAGATAGATAGATAGATAGGGATAAACGGTTCAGTTATAAAGTCAAATAACAGTTAGTTGCATATTTGTTATAGGACGTTGCAGACAACCCCATAATTTTGGGCTGTTTGTGATGTCTTGGCAAATTTACTTTCAATAGGTTTGCCATTTCTTTCTGAAGGACTCATATATGTGTATGGGAAATCAATGAAAGACAGTCTGCTTCCAATTCGCCAGCAACTGTATTTCGATTTCGGTGTACTGGATTACGAATCGCGTCTGTAACCCACACATTCAAATAGTCATCCTATTATCCATAGTTATATTGTAGCATGAAGTAACATAGGTCAGTTTGGCCGAATGGACAAGAAAGCGTGTTCTTAAACACCCTGTGTGCTGATGTCGTTGTAAGGGATTCAAACCTTACAACCGGACATCTAGACTAACATGTTGACCTAATGCCCTTGACTTGTGGACGTAAATTACAAGAACCTCTGAAGTCGGGGTGGGTTCGCCTGATGGCGAGGAACACTGTAAATAGGTAAAGCTAATCCACACGCAAAATTTAATCCAGCACTACTAGAAGTAGTGTGTGTTGGCTACGCTAGAATTGACAGCGAGCGAGCATTAAAAAAAAATTACCTAAACGGTAAACGCAGAGAACACCTCTTTACACCAATAGGCATGCTTTGAAATTGGTTCTAGCCTTATATCTTTACACTGAGTAACAAAAGATGAGTGATCTGGTCAATATCACACCAGATGCCCTTTACTTTCAGGATATGTCCTGATTGCCATTATAGACTCCGCAGACCTGCGTGCCCAGGTCAATAAAAGTTGAAACTATAAATAGTTTGAACCACATAGAAACTGTGCATTGTTTTATTTTATCTATCTGGTATGTTACAGTGACAAAAATTGAGGTAAATGGGCATATTTAAATTATGTCGCGAATGCTGCAAAAGAAATCAGACGAACAGATCAGATTATCTTATTAATGTATCATTTTTCTGGCGCAGGCATTTTCAAAGCAGATGGTGCTTTAACAATGTGATGTGACTGACCTTAGCCTTATAAAAGGCTATTGTATTATGTGTGTGCGGTCAGGATGGCCGAGCGGTCTAGGTCACAGGTCGCAGTCCACTCTTGTGGGCGTGGGTTCAAATCCCACTTCTGACAATTTTTGTTCTTTTCCGTCGTGGGTCATTCGCACTGCGAGCGCTAACAAGTCAAGTCGCCTTATCCTGTCAAGAAGCCTGATTCGCGGGAAAATGTCACTTTGAAAGTCCAACAACAAGAAACACGCGGTAACCAAGATGTGCAGCGTGGGAGCCAACAACGTGGAGAGCCTACATGCTAGCTGCATCAAAGATCCTGATACTACAGCTATTACTGAAGCTACCACGAGGGAGAAGATCGACAGCCCAACTCAGACAAGAATCAAGATAACAGAGAAGAAGGAGGAGAAAGACACCAGAGCCGGGAAATCCGACTCAAAAACAGTCCGTTGGGTTGTCAAGCGGATCCAAGTGGAGCTGACAGATGAAGAAATCCTGAAGCAGCTACGTGAAGAGAATCTTCACATCCGATTCTTGAAGGCGGAGTGGCTCCTCACCTACTCCAAGATACCTACAACCTTGGCAGTAGTGACATCGGAGGTTAGCGAAATGCCATCCACAGTATCAATCAACAAGAGAATGCAGCAGCCAGAGAGATTCATCCCAAGAGTCAAACAATGTTCAAGATGTCAGAAGGCCGGCCACAGCAGAACAACATGTAGCAGTAAGACGGAAATCTGTCGATACTGCGCCGATCACCACGTCTTCAAGGAATGTCCGCTGGCTAAGCTGGACACGGACTTCCGAGCTCTTAACAACAGACGAAAGTGCGCCAACTGCCTGGGCAAGCATGGAGCAAGATACTTGGGCTGTCCGTACCTGCAACGACACAGAGACGTCTTGAAGATAGCCATCACCACAAGGACACCATACAACGAAGCAATGCGGAGGTGCGAGACAGCAACATGCATCTCACAAGCCGAGAAAGAGCAACTGCAAAGCCAGATTGAGGAGCTAAAGAAGCAAGTCAAACTACTGCAAACATCGGCACCAACCAGCGGCAATGGGAAACTTCTTGCCGAAATGAAGGAGTTCCAGCGGGACATCAAACAAGAGGTGGAGAATATGAGGCAGATGACAAAGATAAATGAAGAGATTCTGTCAAGCCAGACGAGCCAGGAGCCTACATCAAGAAAGAAAACCACAAGAACAGACGAGCACAAAGGATAGCCGCCGACCGATACCCAAGCTGACGTCACAGACACAAGCCAAGGTGTGTGGCACAAGGTGGGGTGTTGGGTTTGTTGAGCGCCGCCCAACATTCGGCACTAACAGAAATCAGGTAGTACTGTCTACTGTCATACGGTATCTCAGTCGTATCTGACAAGACCTGAGAGTCTAAGCGACATATTCTTTTATTCTACACGTACATGCTTGATATGTGTTGTATGTCGTTGTCATCTGTCACTTCAGGTAAATATGTTGTACCAGTAAACACAAAGCATAAATGTATTGAGCCAAAGAACAACCACCATCAGACATAAGGGGTTACATAAACCACAGCAAACCATCATTTTCAGGCAACGTACAAGACACTGTAGACTGAATGTCCATCTCCACAATGTTATTGTTGTCCAAACTGACCAGTCACTATCATCATATTGTGCCTTGCCGTAGGCGTTCATGTCTCTCCACAGATCTCTGTCCTTGGAGCTCTGGAACAACTATGCTGATAATATTCCCCCATGCCATCGCCTCCATCCATACAGCATTACTTCTCCTGATGTACCTCTGTATCTTTTCCCACTGATCTTTTCAATTGTCACAATGCTTTCCAATGCCTCTATTGTTATCATATGTCCAACAATGCAGTTCATCTCTTTCTTATAGCTGTATATAATGTTATAGTTTCATGAGCTTCTTCCAGGCAACCGTTATTACTTACTCTGACAGTCCAAGGTGCTCTCAACATTCGTATCAGGAACCACAGGATCTGACAAGTACGTGATATCATGTCTTGCGCAATATTAAAAGCAATTTTTATTTCAAAGTCTGATTGTTTGTAAACCACAATATCAGCTTGTTTATTCTAATTAAACAAGTGTATGTCAATCGCTGCCACCCCTTGTTTATTCTAATTAAACAAGTGTATGTCAGTCGCTGTTACCCCTTCGTGATCAGAATAAAATTATCAAATATTAATTTGTGCTCATAGAAGGAACTAAAGAATTAGAGATCAATAGATTCAGCTGAGAATAGAAAAATATGTTGAACACATTAAATATGTCACCTGTTTGACTTAATAAACTTGTTTTCCCCCCTATTTGCACAATATGATTTGTATTCGCACTCTTGTGACAATGTATGATTTAATACTATCATTAGCAATGAAGTGTGATATAACTTCACTAGTTCTGTGAACGGAATGGTCATGTTTATTTTGCTTTCATTATCTTTAAGAGAAATTTAATATAAGTTCATAAATAACATGGCGAAACAGGACGTAAGCTCGCCAATAATGAAACGAAAATAAAGGGCCAACACGTCACAAGAGAATATTTATTTAAATAAAACTGTGATGCAGCAACTACACCGGATCTCCAGCGAAGACCCACAGCCAGAGACGGGCCATTTTTGAGCATATTTTATGTTCTCCAAGCTGGCCGTTCATCCTTCTTTGGGACAGACAGCTACACATCCCAGGGGAGCGTTCCAGAGTGGGTTGATCAACTTTATAGCTGGCCAGGTCGCTAAAACCAGGGACTCAGCCTAGAATTTATGTCAGAGAAGTCTTGTTGGAAATGGGCTTGTCTGAGCTGATCATGAAAGTAATTCGCAGAAATAGGGAGGAGCCACAACGAGGGAAAAAGTCTGAATTCTTCTTTATGCAAGCCGATGAAAGCCTTCAATCTGTGAAAGAATGCTTAAGCATATTTATGGGCAAATGGTATAGATGGGTAATTGTTATGTGTTCCGTATTATAACTTTGGATTCTCCATGAAATATTCAGAACACCAGAAGTACATAAAGAAACACGATAACCACTTGAGGAAACTTTATTCTTGATATGAGAGAAATAAGACGTTTTAAACCCGATGGAATCTCTGTTTCTGAGAAATAATTAATAACAGGAATATAAAATTGCACTGTAATGTTAACGTTGTTGATAATACACACAAAGAATTGTTGTAAGGCTTGAAACATAGCTACTAGATATCTGCGATTTACGTATGTTTTGGTATGAATTTAGGGATGTATATACACAAGTAGCATGGCGAATTAGAATTTTAAAACTGGATCTGCTATCCTAGATCGACTCAACCTAAAACAGTTACCAGAAAATGTCTTGGGAAGTCAAGAAGAAGTCAGTGTGATACTTATCACATCAGATACCAAGTGCCGACTGATGTATCAAAATATGGATGTACCACCACATGCCCAATGCACATTGACGCGTGTTAAGTCCTTTACATACTATACAGGTAGCGTAACCTAAATATGAGCAGGACATTTCCAACTTCACGGTAAAGGGTCGCCCCATTATGCTCCGTTCCTGAGCCAGCTAATATCACACACATTGCTCATCGTTGCCCCATATGAAAAGTGGTACAGCCCGCAAAAAGTACACTAAGCACACTGCCGCAGCCAGAATGCCAACACAAAAGTCCGCCACGAAATATGCAGTTCATCGTCGATGGAGGCGGCAGTCAGAACACTGAGATGAGGTTCTACTGTTGGATACTGATATGTGACTCTATAGCAGGATACTTAGATGTGGTCTATAGTAAGATAATGAGATGTGGTCTATAGTAGGATACTGGGATGTGGTCTTTAGTAGGATACTGAGATGTGGTTCTATAGTAGGATACTGAGATGTGGTCTATAGTAGGATACTGGGATGTGGTCTATAGTAGGATAATGAGATGTGGTTCTATAGTAGGATACTGAGATGTGGTTCTATAGTAGGATACTGAGACGTGGTCTATAGAAGGATAATGAGATGTGGTCTATAGTAGGATACTGAGATATGGTCTATAGTAGGATACTGAGATGTGGTCTATAGTAGGATAATGAGATGTGGTTCTATAGTAGGATACTGAGATGTGGTTCTATAGTAGGATACTGAGATGTGGTTCTATAGTAGGATACTGAGATGTGGTTCTATAGTAGGATACTGAGATGTGGTTCTATAATAGGATACTGAGATGGGGTTCTATAGTAGGATACTGAGATTTGGTTCTATAGTAGGATACTGAGATGCGGTTCCCTAGTAGGATACTGAGATGTGGTTCTATAGTAGGATACTGAGATGTGGTGTATAGTAGGATACAGAGATTGGTTCTATAGTAGGATACTGAGATGCGGTTCTATAGTAGGATACTGAGATGTGGTTCTATAATAGGATACTGAGATGTGGTCTATAGTAGATACTGAGATGTGGTTCTATAGTAGGATACTGAGATGTGGTTCTATAGTAGGATACTGAGATGTGGTTCTATAGTAGGATACTGAGATGTGGTTCTATAGTAGGATACTGAGATGTGGTTCTATCGTAGGATATTGAGATGTGGTTCTATAGTAGGATACTGAGATGTGGTTCTATAGTAGGATACTGAGATGCTGTTCTATAGTAGGATACTGAGATTTGGTTCTATAGTAGGATACTGAGATTGGTTCCCTAGTAGGATACTGAGATGTGGTTCTATAGTAGGATACTGAGATGTGGTGTATAGTAGGATACAGAGATTGGTTCTATAGTAGGATACTGAGATCTGGTTCTATAGTAGGATACTGAGATGTGGTTCTATAATAGGATACTGAGATGTGGTCTATAGTAGATACTGAGATGTGGTTCTATAGTAAGATACTGAGATGTGGTTCTATAGTAGGATACGGAGATGTGGTCTATAGTTGGATACTGAGATGTGGTTTATAGTAGGATACTGAGATGTGGTTTATAGTAGGATACTGAGATGGGGTCTATAGTAGGATATTGAGATGTTGTCTATAGTAGGATATTGAGATGTTGTTATATAGTAGTGGTGTCAGGTCTTAGTCAGATATGACTGAGCTACCGTATAACAGTAGACGGTACTACCTGGTTTCTGTTAGCGCTGAACGTTGGGCGGCGCTTACCACACCCAACACCCTACATTGTGCCAACGGCTTCGGGCGGAAGAGCGCAATTGGGAGGGTACAAGCCTTACCCTGGTGCGAGGAAATGCAAGCTAAAGACAAAATGTCATGGCAGGGCAGACCAGGCCCTAAGCCTTGGTTGGCGACTGGTCTAGGATCGAAGCTCCGACAGGCGGACAGTTAGAGCATTGCTTTGCTGATCCGGCAGCTTCTGCAGCTTGTCTTGTTCCAGATGTAGGGGTGTTACCTTTCCTCTGGAGTAAACTAGGCAGGCCGAGAGAGGGATCATGCTGCATGGGCAACACATGATCTCTATATTTTAGCCCAGGCTTTGTGCTATGGAGAGGCAATAACTCCATCCCTGGTCTTAACTGATCTCGGAATCAAAGCGAGAGGCAACTGTTACGGGTTATAAGTCCTTGTCAGTTGGCGTAGACATGGGGCGCCACGCGTTGCCTCTGACGGTGGGAGACACCTATAGGTGTCACTGATCAGCTACCGCCCGCCTCAAGCTGGGCAGCCCCCAGCCAATTGGGTGCTGATCCGCCACAGCCTGCCTGCTTCAATGGGTGCTTGGGGCTAGGACAAAATCTGAATCGCAGGCTGTAAAACCAATGCACCAGGTACAAACAAAAATAAAAATAGAAACCTCAAGCTACGGCTTGCAACCTGGAACGTGAGAACCATGTGTCCAGGATTTTCCACTGACTTGACCAATATTGACGATGTGAGAAAAACGGCTGTGATTGATGCCGAACTCAATCGTCTAAACATTGATATTGCTGGCCTGCAGGAGACTCGCCTCGCTGAGGAAGGGTCACTCAGGGAAAACAACTACACCTTTTTCTGGAAGGGTAGAGGGCAGGCAGAAAAAAGGCAACACGGTGTGGGCTTTGCAGTGAAGAATTCGCTACTGGGAATGATTGAAATTCCAGCAGGAGGAAATGAAAGACTATTATCCCTGCGCTTGGCAACCTCTTGTGGGTTTGCCACCATTATTACTGCATATGCACCGACACTCGATTCCTCTGATGATGTGAAGGATTCGTTCTATGAGGAGTTAGACTCCGTGATCAAGGCAGTTCCAAAATCTGACTACATTTATATGCTCGGTGATTTCAATGCTCGTGTGGGCAAGGACTCGAGTTCATGGCCAGTGTGCCTTGGAAAATACAACATCGGTCGCATGAATGGAAATGGGCAAAGGCTGCTGGAGCATTGCACCAGTAATGACCTATGTATTACAAACTCCTTTTTTAAAACAAAAGAGATGCATAAGGTCACATGGAAACATCCAAGATCCGGCCATTGGCACCAGCTGGACTTCATCATCACACGGAGACAACATCTGAACCATATATCATTGACTCGTAGTTACCACAGTGCTGACTGTGATACGGATCATTCTTTGGTTGTTGCAAGGGTTAGACTGAGACCAAAGAGAATCTACACAGCTAAACACAAATCTAGCCTCAGGATTAATATTATTAACACTCATGATCCTGAAAAGTGCTTTCAGTTTCAACAGCAACTTGAAGACGCTTTCACTGATACACCAGAAAATTGTACAGTAAATGAAAAGTGGGGTCAAATTAAGGAAACTCTTTATAAAACTGCTGTAGGGGTTTACGGCACTGTGGATCATAAGAGGCAGGACTGGTTTGCGGCCAACAGCGAGACTCTGCAGCCCTTGATTGATAAGAAGAAGAAAGCTCTCTTAAGAAACAAGGAAAGACCAACGCGTAACACTCTGAGTGAGCTTAGGCAAGCTAGGAAGGATGTGCAAAAGGCTGCCAGGCAGTGTGCAAATGATTATTGGATCAAGTTATGTGAGTCCATTCAAATCGCAAGTGATAAGGGAGACATAAGAAGCATGTATGAAGGAATAAAGAAAGCCTGCGGTCCAGTGATCAAAAGAAGTGCACCATTGAAAACCTTGACTGGCGAAATCATCACTGATAAGAAACAGCAGATGGACAGATGGGTAGAGCACTATTTGGAGCTTTACTCAAGTGAGACCAAACTAGCGGATGATGCCCTCAACGCCATAGAGGCTCTACCAACTCTTGACCACCTGGACACACTTCCCACCATAACAGAAGTTAAGTGTGCTATAAATGAACTTGCATCTGGCAAGGCTCCAGGTAAGGATGGGATTCCAATAGAGGTTATCAGGAGTGGGCAAGACACACTCACTATACAGATCCACCAGCTAATAGAGCTATGCTGGCGTGAAGGACAAGTCCCACAGGATTTCAAAGATTCAAGCATCATAACACTGTACAAGAACAAGGGCGATCGGAGCGACTGCAACAACTATAGGGGTATCTCACTTCTGTGTATTGTTGGAAAAGTATTTGCCAGAATTGTTCTGCGCAGACTTCAAGTCCTAGGAGATCAAGTCTACCCCGAATCACAGTGTGGCTTTCGACAGAACCGGTCTACCACTGATATGATATTCTCATTGCGACAAATGCAAGAAAAATGCCGTGAACAGAATCAACCACTGTTTATTGCCTTCATCGACCTCACAAAGGCATTTGATTTGGTCAGTCGTGAGGGTCTGTTCAAGGCACTAAAGAAGATTGGCTGCCCACCAACTCTTCTGTCCATTGTGGAATCGTTCCACACAGGCATGAAGGGTATAATCAAGTTTGATGGTGCAACTTCTGAAGAATTTGAAATCAAGAGTGGAGTTAAGCAAGGTTGTGTACTAGCTCCCACCCTCTTTGGAATATACTTTTCACTTCTACTGAAATATGCATTTCATGATCAGGATGGTGGTATATACATTTACTCACGCTCAGATGGCGGCCTCTACAATGCTCAGAGATTGAAGGCTAAGACCAAAATTAGGAGGGTACTGATCAGAGAGTTGCTTTTTGCAGATGATGCTGCAGTTACGACCCACTCTGAGGAAGAATTGCAATGTCTACTATCTGCATTCTCCAATGCTTGTTCTGAATTTGGTTTAATAATTAGCAAAAAGAAGACACAGATTATGTCACAAGGTGCACATGGGGTACCATCAATCTTTATTGACGACGCCGAACTAGAGATAGTAGACCATTTTACATATCTAGGATCAGTGGTAAATAGCAAATTATCCCTAGATCAGGAAATCAACATCCGGATTGGTAAGGCAGCAACAACAATGAACAGGTTAAGAAAAAGAGTCTGGGAGAACAGGAAGCTTACTGCCAAAACAAAAGTCCTTGTCTATCAAGCCTGTGTCCTTAGTACTCTTCTCTATGGCAGTGAAACCTGGACAACTTACTCACACCAAGAGAACAACTTAAACAGCTTTCATATGCGGTGTCTGCGAAGAATTCTTGGTATTAAGTGGCAAGACAAAATCACAAATACTGAAGTATTGGAAAGATCAGGTTGTGTGACAGTTTATTCCATGCTCAGTCTTCGTAGACTTAGATGGATAGGACATCTTAGGAGGATGGATGATGGTAGAATACCAAAGGATATCTTTTTTGGTGAATTACAGATGGGTAAGAGATCTCAGGGTCGGCCTCTACTACGATACAAAGATGTGTGTAAGCGGGACATGATTGATACAGGCATTGATAATGCACATTGGGAGCAAGTCGCTGCTGAACGTGTTGCATGGAGGGCAAATATCAGAAATGGAATAAAGTCAAAGGAGAAAATTATTGCAGAAAAGTCACACACCAAGCGTTTGAGACGTAAGATGGTGCATGATGGTGGAAATGACCACGTGTTCACATGCACCCACTGTGAACGGACATTTACAGCGCAAATTGGCCTTATCAGTCACACTCGCTACCGCCATAGGTAAAAGTTATTATGCCTTTTTAAAGCACAAACTATCGTCTGTCAAGACGGCAAGGTGCCAATGATATATAGTAGGATAATTAGATATGGCTTTATAGTAACATGTTTTGATGTTGTTTTATAGAGGGATAAAGAATGTTGGTTCTTTAGACGACTATTGACCTGTTGTTCTATGAAACGATACTACGTTGTAAGTTCTTAGAAGACTGATGTGATGTGGTTCCGTATAAGGATACACAGATATCACTATATAAAAGAATTCTGAAAAATAGAAAGATACACATGTGTGGTTCTTTCCATGAAAACAAGATATAGTTCTATAGAAATAAATGCTTTAGAAGAATGGTGAGAACACCGGAGACAGAAAGAAACGTATTAAAGACATAAGAATGCAACTTATGAAGAGAGTTTGTTACTGCCTCTTACAGCACCAGTCAACTGACCAAGCGTTAATTGGTAATTCCTCACAAGAATTGTTTATCTTAGATCCCTTATTTTCACCTAGTCGTTATTTTAAGCCAACGTATTCCAATTCTTGTTTGAAGTATTTGAGTTTAATATTGTTATTATTTTAACTCCTTTAGATAATACATTTATTAGTAGAAAATAGCAGTAGAATGATTTAAAGTAAAAATTTCTTCGTAGAAATAAATTCAAAGTAATAACTTCGAATAAAATAATTTGAAGTAACAGCTGCTTCGGATAACAATTTTAAATTAACAACTTCTTCAAATAGAGCAATTTAAAATAACAACTGCTTCAGTGAGAGTAATTTAAAGTAACAACTGCTTCAAATAAAGCAATTTAACGTAACATGTGGTTAATGTAAAACTTGTTTCGTATAAAACGATTAAAATAATTATTAAAAGATTAATTAAAATTAGATTAATTAAAATAATTATTATAGATTAAAAGCGACTTAAAGTAACATTGCCTGGTTCTAAAGTTATTAGAGTTATTATTAACTGATTCAGTGTCGATGGATAATTGAGTTCATCGAGTTGTTTGTTTTGTTTCGTAATCTCTTCTGCAAATTTAATGTTAGTGAACGGAAAAGTACATTATCATACTTGTTCATGAGATTGTGAACCATGTTTGGTCACAATTTAATTTTTGGTTGGCACTGAATCAGTTAACCGTAGACAGTCCACATTTTGTTGGACATAGTGAGATAGCGACATTGACAAGTGTTGGAACAATTGTAGTAGTGAAATTGATACAAGACACAAGAAGATGGGGACACTGACAAATGTCGGCACAAATGTAGAAATGGAGTTGATGAGAGACACCAGAAGATGGGGACAGACATGTCGCAACAACTGTAGAGGTAGAGTTGATGAGAGACACCAGAAGATGGGGACACAAATTTCGCAACAACTGTAGAGGTGGAGTTGATGAGAGACACCAGAAGATGGGGACACAAATGTCGCAACAACTGTAGAGGTGGAGTTGATGACAGACACAAGAAGATGGGGACACACATGTCGCAACAACTGTAGAGGTGGAAGTGATTAGAGACACAAGAAGATGGGGACACACATGTCGCAACAACTGTAGAGGTGGAAGTGATTAGAGACACAAGAAGATGGGAACACAAATGTCGCAACAACTGTAGAGGTGGAGTTGATGAGAGACACAAGAGGATGGGGACACAAATATCGCAACAACTGTAGAGGTGGAGTTGATGAGAGACATAAGAAGATGGGGACACAAATGTCGCAACAACCGTAGAGGTGGAGTTGATGAGAGACATAAGAGGATGGGGACACACATGTCGCAACAACTGTAGACGTGGAGTTGATGAGAGGCACAAGAAGATGGGGACACAAATATCGCAACAACTGTAGAGGTGGAAGTGATTAGAGACACAAGACGATGGGGACACAAATGTCGCAGCAACTGTAGCGGTGGAAGTGATGAGAGACACAAGACGATGGGGACACAAATGTCGCAACAACTGTAGAGGTGGAGTTGATGAGAGACACCAGAAGATGGGGACACACATGTCGCAACAACTGTAGAAGTGGAGTTGATGAGAGACACCAGAAGATGGGGACATAAATGTCGCAACAACTGTAGAGGTAGAGGCGATGAGAGACACAACAAGATGGGGACACAAATGTCGCAACAACTGTAGAGGTGGAGTTGATGAGAGACACAAGAAGATAGGGACATAAATGTCGCAACAACTGTAGAGGTGGAGTTGATGAGAGACACAACAAGATGGGGACACAAATGTCGCAACAACTGTAGAGGTGGAGTTGATGAGAGACACAACAAGATGGGGACACAAATGTCGCAACAACTGTAGAGGTGGAGGCGATGAGAGACACAAGAAGATGGGGACATAAATGTCGCAACAACTGTAGAGGTAGAGTTGATGAGAGACACAACAAGATGGGGACACACATGTCGCAACAACTGTAGAGGTCGAGTTGATGAGAGACACAACAAGATGGGGACACACATGTCGCAACAACTGTAGAGGTGGAGTTGATGAGAGACACAACAAGATGGGGACACAAATGTCGCAACAACTGTAGAGGTGGAGGCGATGAGAGACACAAGAAGATGGGGACATAAATGTCGCAACAACTGTAGAGGTGGAGTTGATGAGAGACACAACAAGATGGGTACACACATGTAGCAACAACTGTAGAGGTGGAGTTGATGAGAGACACAACAAGATGGGGACACAAATGTCGCAACAACTGTAGAGGTGGAGGCGATGAGACTTTACTAGCAGTACATGACTGGTCGGAAACATAGTAACCCTCAACTCACCTACACCGTCGGAGTCGTAGTAGAGTAGTGACCGGACGCTCGGCTGAAGGTACGATGGTTCAATCCGTATCGAGGCGGAGTCACATTTTTAGAACTGACTATGGCTCCCAGATCTACAATGGTTAACATGAAAATATCTTTGAAAGTAAATGCGGTCAAAATGATACTGATCACGTCACTCACTTAGTGCCCATTGTTCTATAAATATATGGATTAGCATCAAATACATAATACCCCTTAAGGCGTGAAAGTGGAGTTCTTGACTTTCAGTCCACGTAAACTATAACTTATACTTGTGACTGGAACGACTTAAACCTGTGAAGAATTGAGGCACCAATATTTGCATGTCAGGTGCCTTAAATAATACAAATATGTACTCACAATTTAGTGGTGAAGTGTTCAGTGAGTTCTCGTACGCAATACCCTTTAATGGAATAACTGAATTTTTATGGGTGGACCCAGTGTTGTAAAATTGTAACAGGGTACTTTTCAAAGAAAGTCGGTGGGACGCAGAGGTATTTCCAAGGCATCAGGTTCTATACTGGCCAAGACCTACTAACACGTCCTAGTCGTGCGTCCTGGGCAACAGGTCCCTTCGGGGTCCTGGCTAACGTACTAGGATCGCTGATTCTTCCGAAGTCGGAGAGTATCTGCCTGCACGGAGAGGAATCACCAGTCTGCACACCAATAAGCCAGATATGGGACAACGGATACTCACGCAAACCTCAGTCCCGTATGACATCACACTGATGTTGGAGAAAAGGATGTCTTCATCCGACATACAGGACTTAACGCTGGAGTTCCCAACCAGCGAACGCAAGCAAGCAAGGAGTGTCGGCGATTAGTAAAGGTCTCACCATTTTATGCATAAATTACTTTAGGCTGACAACGGGATTCGGGTGGCGGAATACGGGTATCCCTATGACAGAAGAATACAAAATTAATCCACTGAAGAATTCATGACAACATTAAGAAAAGAGCACACACATGCCTAAATATCACAGATGGCAGAATAATAATAGAAAAAGTCAGATTTTAAATTCGTGGTCATATTATGTGAAAGAGGTATATACGAGATGAACAGTGTGATTATTTTGAATCATAATGAAAGACCATCAATTTTGAAGATCACAGCTCAGAATTCTCTTAACCATGTGAATACTGGCTAGATCCCGGGTCCAGACAACATCACAACATATATGATCAATGCCTTAGAAGAATATGGAATAGACCAGGGCACCAGACTGCTAAACACAATATGTGATAATGGAGATATCCTTCCTGAATTATGTAAATCTATATTTATTGCAATCCCGAAGAAATCAGGTTCCTTAGAATGTGATCAACATCCGACAATTAGCATAATGAGTCACATCACGAAGATTTTCATATGTGAAAGGTTAGGGAGCAAATTCAAACCGAAATAGGTGAAGAACAGTGTGGGTTCATAGAAGACATGGGTACAGCAAATGCTGTTTACTTGCTGAGAACATTAATTGGGCGTTTGATAGAATTCAGTGAAGGGGCGGCTAGAATGTCTGATTCCCCATCGGGAGGCCCGTGTTCGAACCCTCGGTAAAGTGTGGAATTTTTCTGTCGGGGGCAAAATGAGAACCCTAACCTGCACAGTTTGCGGCGACTGCACTAGCCAGGCGGCCTCAATTCTTCAGGCTCAAGACCACCACCCCCCTCCCACGCTGTACACAGCAAGGTACTTTCTTTTTCATATCCCTTACATGACTTGCAGTCAACACCAGCATTTTTCAGCTGCTGTTGATGTACTAGGCATTTTTTTACATTCAGTAGTGTGCCATTCCTTTCTGAACGATCGGATCACATACTCCCGTAAGTTACAAGCGCGGCGCGAACCGCTGCCGATTCTCGCAGCTGCTGTTTTCCCCACGTGGATATGCAGATTTACGAACAATGTCTCTAACCCCTTGCAAGGTACTATACAGGCAGTAATTGAAAGTTTTGACATCTTTGCTTCATTGACTATACAAAGGCATTCGATATAGTAAGACATGTATGTCAATATGATAAAGATGCCTACATATCCACAGACTGATGGGAAAGACTTTAGACTTGTTAAAAAAATAAACATATATTGAAAACAACACACTGCCATAAAGATTGTTGATTTCATCTCATCTTACCTCATCTCATCATGTTCCTCTTGTACCTTGCGGTGTCGAGGTGAAGTATAAACTTCGTGAGAGTGCCCGATTATGGGCTTCATATATCGATATTCCCATGGACTCTGCTATTCCCTCCGTCCAACGTTTATTTGGTCGGCCTCTTCCTCTGTTTCCATCTGGTCTGTACATCATTGCTCGTTGTGATATGCTGTTGATATGTAGATCAATATCAGCCTATTAAGAGAGGTGTGAGACAGGGGATATAAGATATTTTTGCAGATCTACAAATTGATGGGAAAGCCATTAGACTTATAAAAAGCATATATTGGAAACAACAAACTGCTATAAAGATTGATAATGAAGTGGGACAATATCAGCCTGTTAAGAGAGGTGTTAGGCAGGGATGTGTAATGTCTCCAGATATTTTTTCCCTATACAGTGAAAATATTTTCAGAAATGTAGAAGATATAAGTGGAATCAGCATTGATGGACGAAACATCAATAACATTAGATATGCAGATGATACAGTATTGATTGCAGACAATGAGCAGGATCTGCAACAAGTAGTAGATGCGGTTTTTGCACACAGTGAACAACTAGGATTGTAATTAAATTGTAAAAAGACACATATTATGGTCGCCACTAGGAAGAACGAAATACCACAAAGTAACATACAAGTAAATGGGAACATTCTTCAACAAATGAATCGGTACAATTATCTCGGAACAATCGTAACATCAGATGGGAGATGCCTTATAGAGATTAGAACAAGAATCACGATAGCAAAAGTTGCCTTTAGCCAGATGAAAAACGTACTAACCAATAAAAAGATGTCAACTGAAACGAGAAAAACAGTGTTGAGGGCTACATAGAGCCTATTCTTTTGTATGGATGTGAAACGTGGACAATGAGCAGTCAAGCTGAAAAACATCTGATGGCTGTGGAAATGTGGTTTCTGAGGAAAATGCAAAGAATACCATGGACAGACAGAAAAATCAATGACCAAGTACTACAGGAGACAAATGAAAATCGTAAATTGATTAGAGAAATTAGACGTAGACAGTCAAAAATTTTTGGACTTGTTATGAGAAGAAATGGATTGGAGAACTTAGTGACAACTGGCAAGATCGAAGGAAACAGACCAAGGGGAAGACCGAGAAGTAAATACCTGGATGGCTTGGCCACATGGCATGGACGAGACAGGAACACTGAGCTGATCCACGACTCTGATGATCGAGTGAAATGGCGAGTCATGACAGCCCACGCTTTCCTGCATGGAACATGATTGATTGATTGATTGAGACAGGGGTGTGTAATAACTTTAGATCTTTTTTTTTCAAATACAATAAAGATATTTTTAGAAATGTATGAAATGTGAAAGGAATGTCTATTGGGGTACATAACTTCAATAACATTAGATATGTGGACGATACAGTTTGCAGTCAATTCACATTATCTGCAACATTTAGTGAATCCGGTAGGCCTGAGTACATGGAGAAATGTGTGGCAGGCTTTCCCACCCGTAGCGGACAAAGAGAGATGGCATCACACCCTCGCCCGACCGCCATCATGCCATTAACAGCGTAATCTCATAACCGTTACACTAACGCACACAGAATGTACCCATGGGACGTAATAGGCTAAGAAAGATAAATGGTCTTTTCAGTTTGGCAGTAACTGGTTAACGTATGGCACGTTGCTTGGTTAATAAGAACTTAATAGAGAATCACTATGAAGAAGGGAGTGCGGTACTGTAGTGGCTAGCACGCTTTTCTGCATACCTGATGGTGGTGTGTTTGAATCCTTGTGGTTTTATTTGTAAACATTCACCTGGACTCCCAGGGCAAGCCAGCCTTCAGTGGGTACCAGGTATGTTCTGGGAAATAAAGGCGGTCGGTGTGATGTTGACCACATCTCCCACTGGGCGTTGAGTGGTCTATACAAATATGGGGCTAGCATAATATATCCACCTTATCCTGGTGCGAGGAAATGCAACCTAAAGACTAAATGTCATGGCAGGGCAGATCAGGCCCTAAGCATTGGTTGGTAACTGGTCAAAATCGAAGCTCCGACAGGCGGACAGTTAGAGCATTGCTTTGCTGATCCGGCAGCTTCTGCAGCTTGTCTTGTTCCAGACGTATTGATGTCACCTTTTCTCTGGAGTAAACTAGACAGGCCGAGAGAGGGATCATGCTGTATGGGCAACGCATGGTCTCTATAAATTCAGCTCAGGCTTTGTGTTATGGAGAGGTAACCCTATTTTACAAACTACCATCAGTCAAGACGGCAAGGTGCCAGTCACAGTCAGTCATAATATACCCAACATATCTCACAGCATTGCCTAGCACCCATTTCAGACTGGGTCGACTTGTCAGCTGAGATCAAGAAGAAGAAGAAGAAGAAGAAGAAGAAGAAGAAGAAGAAGAAGAAGAAGAAGAAGAAGAAGAAGAAGAAGAAGAAGAAGAAGAAGAAGAAGAAGAAGAACAAGAAGAAGAACAAGAAGAACAAGAAGAATGAGGAAGAGGAGGAGTAGCAGGAGGAGGAGGAGGAGGAGGAAGAAGAAGAGGCTGAAGAGTGGGAGGAGGCAGAGGAGGAGGATTAGGAGGAGGACGAGGTGGAGCAGGAGGAGGAGCAGGCGGAGGAGGAGACGAAGAAAAAGAAGAAACCCTTTCGTTTGACAACAAAACACTTTATTTTTGACCTCGTACAAACGGATGTGACAGCTACAAGCTCCTGAGTGCGTTGATTTTAACCTTTTAAAGATAGAAAGATCCTTCTAGAACCAAGCACAGCCGGAAGCTAAATTAAAATGTCGATTCATCGCCTGGTGTCTTTCCCTTTTCCTTGACCAGCAGAAACTGGTTTACCCGTCTGCATGGGGTGTTTAACTTCTGCACTTTGGGGATATTATCTTGGACTGTGTCTGTGGATTATGGACGCTGTGTAACAAAAATGGTAGAAACTGAAGGCCACGGATTGGTACTTATAATTGATCTAAGCAAACTACGATGAGTCTGTCCGTGAGAATGACATAGCGGTAGTAGCAGGTACGAAAGGCTTATATCAATCAATCATGTGCCATGCCGGAAAGCGTGGGCGGTCATGACTCGTAATTTCACTCGATCACCAGTGTCGTGGATCAGCTCAGTGTTCCTGTCTCGTCCATGCCATGTGGCCAAGCCATCCAGGTATTTTCCTCTCGGTCTTCCTCTTGGTCTGTTCCCCTCGATCTTGCCAGTTGTCAATAAGTTCTCCAATCCATTTCTTCTCATAACATGTCCAAAACATTTTGACTGTCTAGGTCTAATTTCTCTAATCAGTCTAAGATTTTCATTTGTCTCCTGTAGTACTTGGTCATTGGTTTTTCTATCTGTCCATAGTACTCTTTGTATTTTCCTCAGAAACCACATTTCTGTAGCCATCAGATGTTTTTCAGCTTGACTGCACATTGTCCAAGTTTCACATCCATACAAAAGAACAGGCTCTATGTACCCCTTCAACACTCTTTTTCTCGTTTCAATTGACATCTTTATATTGGTCAGAATGTTTTTCATCTTGCTAAAGGCTACTTTCACCATGGCGATTCTTGTTCTAATCTCTTCAAGGCATCTCACATCAGATGTTATGACTGTTCCGAGATAAGTGTATCGCTTCACTTGTTGAAGAACATTCCCATTTACTTGTATATTACATTGTGGTACTTCATTCTTCCTAGTGACGACCAAAACCTGTGTCTTCTTACAATTTAATTCCAACTTGTGATGATCAGTCTTTAAGCGAATCACAATGTACCTGTCACTTTCAAAGAGGTAGTTTGACGTTGCTTTCCTCTATGGCAGTGACCATACTGGTCGGATCACCGCAACCATTGTCTCTCGAAAGAGATCCTCTGCCTGCCGTCGCGAAACTCGAGATCATAACCAACACATATCTGCGGGTTGCTTTCAAAATTTCATCCACCACCTGCCTTCCGTGGCTTCTTTTGAACACTTCCAATAAACGAACACGAAATAACATTACATAATCCACAGGAAAACACTATCCACAGGAAATCCACAGGAAACCCACAGAAAAACACTGAACAGCGTCTACCCGAAGAATAACGCGTCATCTCGTCGCCATTGTGCCGGAAGGCTTATATAGATAAAGAATATATGACAGAGCTAGCAAAACGGTAGGGGATTTACTTAATAGTAGGAAAACACTACTGCTAATGAATCATTTAGGAGATTGGAGGAAGGGCGCTAGTCACAGGCGCTTAATGTTCAATTGTCACAGGCGCTTAATGTTCAATTACCCCTCCTCGAGACGGCTAAAGGCGTAGGTGGAAGATAATAACAACAACAGCTTGAATGATACCACAGTGTATCGTTCAAGTAAATGGGACAATTATTAAACCCATTAAACCCGGGAAAGTTAACCCGGTCAACAAATGCCCACAGAAGTCGGATGTGTCGGCCTAACGGCGCAAGAACGCAGCTCTGCTGTAAACAGGCATAACGCAGTCACGTCCGAAAAAAAAAGGAAACAAAAACTCCGGATGAACGCAGAAGAAGAAGAAACACATGAATCGGTATAGCAATCTCAGAGCAGTCATAACATTTGATGGAAGAAGCCCTTAGAGCAAGGACAGATCTGGGCCTTTTGCAAAATGGAAAACATACTCATTGATAAAATGTTGCCAGTTGCAGTAAGCAAAAGAGTGTTTGAAGTGCTGTAAAGAACCTATGGTGTTTGTCCATCAAGAATGATGATGACATTTCATTTAATCCAGTGGGAGTGAAATTTTTGAGCCGTGAGTTATAAAATGGCTGGCAATGCCTATTTTGAATCGGAATGTCCTTTGACAATGTGGGCAAAGAATGCTTGAAGTTCCAGGAGGAGGATCTCCAACTTTGGTTTCTTTGTCCAGTATATTTTTTCCACAGCTCTTACAGTCCTGTTTGTGACTACACCCTTGCGTAATGATATATGCCATGAATTTCGATCTTTGGCAGCAGTCTCCCAAGTGTGGTGATAAATTCCAAAAGCTTCTAATGAAATTGTCAGTCTTTAAAGCGTTTCCTCTGGGCACCCCTGTATTGTTTACCACAGCGCAGCTCAAGGTAACAAAATAATTTAGGGAGCCTGTGACCTGGCATGCAAGTCAAGTGACTAGCCCAGCGACTCTGATTCTTCAGTAGTAGAGTGTGGATACTGGGCATGGACGCTCTTTGTAGGATCTTTTTTGCCATTTGATCTTCACTAGCTTCTTAAGGCAAAATGTGTGTAGGTGGTTTAATTTCCTCGCTTATCGTTGGTAAACAGTCCAGGTTTCACAATCATACAGATAGCTGTGTGGGTAATACGACTGCTGTGTATACTTCTAGTGTGGTTTGCTCGGTTATAGCAATGTGAAACATGGACAATAAGCAGACACGCTGAGAAACATATCATGGGAATGAAAATGTAGTTGTTGAGGAAAATGCAAAGAATGCCATGGGTGGACAGAAAGACGATTAAGATTGTCTTTCAAGAAACAACTGAAAATGGTAAATTCGTTAGAAACATTAGGCATAGACAGTCAAGATTCTTTGGAAAAGTTATGGTGGGAAATAAACTTGATAGCTTAGTGACAACTGAAAAAATAGATGGACAAAGGTGTTCTTCCACAAGAACAATACAGGAAGGCAAGGTTCCTAGACGACGGCCAATACTGGAAGGCATGGCTGATCAATGTGACGGTGAGCACAGGACACCAATAACACCTTATGCAAGAAACAAATATGTGAGGTTGGGGGACTAGTGTGGGATCGAGAATCTTCCCTGAGAGCTGATATGAGAGCTATGGTCTCCACGACATGTTCTACATGATAATGACGATGGCGTTTGCCATATCAATGTGACCGCAAGATTGTCTTTCTTCTTTCCCTTTGCACTCTATAAAAGAAAAGGGACAACAAAAACACAGGCACGTGATTCAGTTTACATCACTAGGCACTTTATCTGTGAATCTACTGTCTTATTTCACTGGTTGCCAAACAACGCGAGAATTGCCCAAAGTGTCTGGATTAAAGCTGCCTTAATAACAGGTATTTCACCGGCTGCTTCTGATTTAGGGATGCCTCCCGTGTACATGGGAATTGCCTGGTGCCACGTGCATTATACTTCAGCGTGGCCGAGAGGTTTGTCGAGTTCGAGCTTAAGCTTCTTGTTCGCTGACGGTAGAGTAGTGGGTTCACGGGACACAGTGGTCTGTTGGACTTAAACATTGACTTCTTGATCAGAAGGTTAGTTAATAAGTTAATCGCGGTTCCAATTTCACGGCAAAGGGTTGCCCCATACTTCTCCGTTCTTGTGCCAGTGAATATCACACAAAATGACCCTCACTGCCCCATGCGATAAGTGGAACAAACAGGATTCTCGAAAACCATCACCTCGCACATGTATACTCTGCTTAATCCCGCTGCCAGAATGCCTTTACAAAAGTCTGCCATGAAAAATTGTCGATGGACGCGTCAGTCACTAGAAAACCTGCAACCACACAATACTGCATAAGGAAAACACAGTTAGTTCGGCAAGCGGCCGACCGCCATTTTTCTGAACATCAATTCACGGTACAAACAACCGCGGACAGATGTAAAAGCACTCCACATGAAATCCACAGCTCACATTGTCGATCCACTCACTTAACTCAGTAGCTGGGCGACGAAACCATGCACTACTAGTCCAAAATGAGGAAAATGCACAAGCAAAGCCGTAGCCACAAGAATAAACACTCCAGAGGCCTTAAGAGCTCAACCGCCTATCCTCCATGTTAAACCGGAAGCAATGGCAAATTACTAAACGTAAAAGTGACAAGAAAATTAACCTATGGTTGATCGTACCGTCCTGCAAAGGACATGCAATTTTTCTTAACATGGGACGTAGATGATCAGTGGGGAATCGATATAAACGCTATGAGTGTATCAAACTGGGTGGACAGAGAAACGTGATATGTTTATTTGTCCTAGATATCACCGGAGAATCGATATAAACGGTATTTGTGTATCACACTGGGTGGACAGAGAAATGGGATATGTTTGTTTATCCTAGATATCACTGGATAATCGATATAAACGATACATGCGTATCAAACTGGGTGGACAGAGAAGGTGATATGATTGTGTGTCCTAGATATCACTGGAGAATCGATATTAATGATATATGTGTATCAAACTGGGTGAACATAGAAGGTGATATGTTTGTTTGTCTTAGATATTACTGGAGAATCGATATAAACGCTAAATGTGTATCAAACTGGATGGACAGAGAAACGTGATATGTTTTTTCTGTCCTAGATATCACTGGGTAATCGATATAAACGATATATGTGTATCAAACTGTGTGGACAGAGAAGGTTATGTGTTTGTCTGTCAGACAGAAAACATTGCCAGCTCCGTCTAGTGTTGATAAATGTACTCTTTTCTTCTTCTTCTCCTTCTTCTTCAGTAGTAGAGGATGCGACTTACACACGTATATTTTTGGCGGGTAATAGCGGGTAATAGCGGGTAATGGATTTTTGGGGTACTGAGGGGAAAATTTTTGGTCGGAACCGGGTCTATTTTTGGCGGCGTGTGGGAACGGTTTTTTTTCGGCCTGCCTGGTGGGAAAATCTGTGAAAGTAATTAAGGTAAAAGTATTTTTAGTTGGTTCTGTAAAAGTACTGGAAAGAGAGGTTGTTAAGGGGAAAGTTATTTTGGTTACGTAGGGTATATTAGTAGGGGTAGTGATGTATAAACTGCCAAGGGTGTGATGGGTCGTGGTTTCTACTCATGGGTTGGATATATGGTGGTGGCGTAGACATCTCATAATGTATCTGTTCACTAGGCGTGGTGAGTAATGTATAAACTGTCAAGGGTGTGATGGGTCGTGGTTATACTCGACGACTCATGGGTAGAGGTGTAGATGGTTACTATCATCTGAACAGTGTGATAGTACTGTCTAAGTGAAAGTAAAGGGTGGTATGTAGCTTATTCACTACCATCATTACAAAGGAAATCTTATAAAGTTATAATGGGTGTCATTTGATGGTAAGGGGTGGGTATTAGTGATCAAAAAGGAGTGGTCGATATAGGGATGGTCATAAATGTAATAAGAGGTGTTATGTTCGCAGTTACACACTGGTCAACCAGTGGTCAAGCAATGGTCAAGTAAGGGTCAAGTAGTAAAGTAAGGAAATTTTAGGGAAAAGTCATTGTAATGAGATGGTGATGATTAAAGAGTGGTAAATTAGTGGTCAAGTAGTGGTCAAGTAGTGGTCAAGCAGTGGTCAAGTGGTCAAGTGAATAAATTTTAGGGGAAAAGTGATTGTAGTGACATGGTAATGCTTAAATTAGTGGTAAATTAGTGGTCAAGTAGTGGTCAAGTAGTGGTCAAGCAGTGGTCAAGCGGTGGTTAAGTGAGGGAAATTTTAGAGAAAAGTGATTGTAATGATATGGAGATGATTAAAGAGGGGTAAATTAGTAGTCAAGCAGTGGTCAAGCAGTGGTCAAGTGGTCAAGTAAGGAAAATTTTAGGAAAATTGGTCGTAGTGACATGGTAATGCTTAAATTAGTGGTAAATTAGTGGTCAAGTAGTGGTCAAGTAGTGGTCAAGCAGTGGTCAAGTGGTCAAGTGAATAAATTTTAGGGAAAATTGGTCGTAGCGACATGGTGATGGTTAAAGGGTAGTAAATTAGTGGTCAAGTAGTGGTCAAGCAGTGGTCAAGTGGTCGAGTGACCACTTAAATTGTAGAGGACGATGTGCCTAAGATTATGGTGTGGTTAAAGTGATCGATGACGTGGTCAAGCAGTGGTCAAGCAGTGGTCAAGTAGTCGAGTGACCACTTAAATTGTAGGGGAAAGTACGTATAGTGCAATGGTGGTGGGTAAAGTGAGGAAGAATCAATAGTAGTGATAATAGTACTACCAATATTAGCGACAAGAATAGTGGCTGGTACGTTGTTAGAGATACAAGTATCTTTTTTTGTGGGGTGTGTAAAAATCATACAAAGAGGGTCATACAAACACAAAGACAGCCAAGTACACACATGTACACACTTGATACATGTGTACATACAAACATACACATAAAGACAGACAAGCACAAAGACACACCCATACCATTACTACTGTCATCACAACTATACACAAGTACAGACACACTCACCCATACACAAGAACACTCAAAGACAAATACAAAGTCATCCAAGTACAAAGACACACCCATCGCCTAGGATTACTACTGTCATCACAACTATACTCAAGTACACACCCATAAACAAATACACAAGAACACTCAAAGACAAACACAAAGACAACCATACACAGACACACCCATACAATTACTACTGTCACTATCAACAGATATACACATGTGCAGAGACAGCACAGACACACTCACCCATACACAAAGAGGACCACACAAACCATTACTACTGGTACCACAACCAGTACAGATACACTCACCTATAAACAAATACATAAACAAATCGTGTCCCTACAAGAATATCACAAACCACATACCCTTTTTGGTAAAGAACGCGGATGTCCGAGACAGCCCCTACGTCATCAACGCCATATGCAAAAGTCATTAAGTATGAGTCATCGGTGTGTAGGGAAGCAGGCGGGCGTGAGAATAGCTTGTCTTCAAAAACTCCCACATCAGCTATGTAGGGTCGTGTGCAGAACCAGTGTATAAAATAGAAGGCGTCTCTTGTGAGCTCAGTACCAGTTCACGTGCTGACTTTGTTAGCTACAGAGTTATTTTTGTGAAACCCGCTGTTGTAAGTCGCTTAGTGTAGTAATCAGATATTGTTCACGTAGTGACTTGGCTAGCTACAGCAGTGAAACTTGGTGTGAGCCTTATTCGTGTCGTTGGCCTCTGATAAAATAGTGAAACATTGTATACACCAGAACATTTTTTGGGATTGTAAGAAAGAAAAAATAGTGAAAGTGTGACTTATGACCAGTGTATCAATATGACCACCAGATCTACTTTCACGTGTTCAGTGTGCGACAAAGCCTATTGTTATAACTATAACCTTAATCGTCACATTCGGACCATTCACGGTACGAAATCATACTTATGTCATATCTGTGGACAACTTTTCAACAGAAAAGACAATCTACAAAGACACATGCGAACACACCATCAACCACGTATGAATACAACAAACACTACAACACCAGAGACGACAGCGCCATATGTATATTTACACGAGCCTCGTAGTCTAATGCAAGTACCAGACTGCCACCACTGTATCTTCAATGATAACCTTACCCGCTACAATGGGAACATTCACAATGAGTATCCCTGTCAGGTACGTGACAATCTATACAATTCGAACCTACAACGGTACTTACATCACCATACATCACGAGAAAGAACGACACCCTTAGACACCCTGGCAACAAGTCCATTCATAGTAGCAGAGGATATCCAACCAAAGGATAGAGACAGCTTGGCAGCCCTTAAGGTGTACTGCAAGGACCTGTCGATTATGCTACCCAATCAAGTGGTAGTATTAGAAAAAAGTGTCGACCACCGCTACCGGGTGGTTTTGGTATGATAAAAAGAAGTATTCAGATATCTTGTATGATATCTCATACATGTCTTTATTCTGGATCCGAAACAAATAAGGTATGTGTGATGGCTTCGACAACAACAGTGTTTTTGATAGTCAACCACCAGAGCCCAGAAGAATGAAGATCACTAATCCAGAACTTTTTGGTTTTTTCACTAATCATGTATGTCATTGATTTTTTTTTCTTCTGATGATATATATCTAAACTGTTTTTCACTAATCGTGTATGTCATTGATTTATTCTTACGATATATCACTACACTGTATTGATGAATATATATGTCATTGATGTTTTCTTGTATCACTAAAGTGTTTTGATGAATAACACACATATTTTGGTAATAAAAATATTGAAATCAAGATTTTTGTTTTGTTGATTTTCTTTAGTGGGTTGTTTTCATGACGTTGTCCTCTTCTTATCGGAGAGGGGATGAACAGAGACACGTACAGACAGGCACAGAGACATTTTATACAGACATGAACAAAGTCTTAGAAGAAGGTATGGCAAATACAGAAATATTTCAGTCAAATATATGAAAAGTAGGAAACTTTGCTAACCAAATACGGGAAGATACTGACCAAAATATGAAATGTCTCGGCCAAATTTATGAACAGTATGACAATATGATTACCAAATGGGAAGAGACTTTCAATCAAATTTATAAATATTTCAACTAAACTTATAAAAACTAGGAAAATTTGTCAACCAAAAGGGAAAAGGTCAACCAAATACTGAAATATCTCAACCAAAACTTATAAAAATATCATCAATTCTTATAAAAAATAGAAAAATGCGTCAGACAAATCGAAAAATGTTGGCCAAATACAGATATAACTCGAACAAACTTATAAAAAGATAGGAAAAAATATTACCCAACACAACTAAAATGTTGACCAAAGTTATAAATAGCACATCCAAACTTACGAACAGTAGGAAACTTTGTTAACCTTATACAAAGTAGGAATATTTATCAAACAAAGCGAAGCAAGTAAAGACATATTTCAATCAAACTTATAAACGTGTCATCCAAAGTGATAAAAACTAGGAAAATCTGTCAGTCAGTCTAAGAAATAACTATGGAAAAGTAAGAACTATGTCAACCAAACTAAGGCAAAGGTGTTACCAAAATTAGGAAAAATGTAACTTCTGTAGTTATCTCATACGTGTCTTGAACTTTTATCTGAAAACCCGTTATCAATGTCACCACTTTCTCGATTTTACATTACCGAAACCTCCAACTTCACAGTATTTGCTACAGAAACCCTTATACAGACTAAGCACTCATCTCTCCACACTCTTGGTTTCTTTCTAACACAAACTGGTCACATCAACAAGAACTTCAAACCTCCATTGTACACGTGGTCCATTGAAACAGACATAACAACATTTATGATAAGGTCGTCTATGGTTCCAACTAGTATAGTTTCTGTATCATCTAGGTATTCATCATCACGGAACCATTTCCCATGGCTGCCAGCTTCAACGTTCCATACCACAATGTCTGCTACAATATCCTTTTATTGTTCCAGCTTTCAACAATACAACGGGTTTTTTCTCGAAGTCTGCCTAAAATAACATTTCTTAGGGTGTCCACTCCTAGCTCACTTTACCATTTCACATCTGCAATAACGACAAGTCTGCAAGCAATCACCACTGTCTGTTATTTCTTAAAAACACGCCTACATTAGTGAACTCATGAATAACAGCTACCACATCTTCTAACCGAATTTCAATGTTTCATAACAAATAACACTAACATTCTTTTTGATTACAGAACAATATAATTTCTGGTGACTAGCAGATTTTCCAACCTAATGGGGGTAAAGCATCTGTCCCCCTAACCTACTAAGCGCTATTCTAGACAACGAATACGGTCATCGATCAGCACCCCTAAGAAGAACGTGAAAAAACAACAGAGATTGGGTTCCTGAGACGAATTATTTGAATTCGTTTGACTATCACAGTAATTAATGATGAACGCCTAAGGAAAATAGAGCATTATATACACCAAACACAACAATCTCTTTCTTACTAACCCTAACCCTAATTATACATCATTTAACCCTAACCTAACCCCTAACGCTAACGATTCACCAAACACAACAAACTCTTTCTGTAAGAGACATAGACACAAACCACTGGTAGAAACCGAAAAAGTTAAATTTTAATTAACACTTAAAAATTATAAATCGCAATTTTATTTCGCTTCACTTAATATACAGATATAGACTAAGTATAGGTATAGGTATAGTTTATGTATAGGACTATATCGAGCTTACATTTTGCGAAATAAAATTGCGATTTATTATTTTTAAGTGTTAATTAAAATTTAACTTTTTCGGTTTCTAACAGTGGTTTGTGTCTATGTCTCTTACAGAAAGAGTTTGTTGTGTTTGGTGAATCGTTAGGGTTAGGGGTTAGGTTAGGGTTAAATGATGTATAATTAGGGTTAGGGTTAGTAAGAAAGAGATTGTTGTGTTTGGTGTGTATATAATGCTCTATTTTCCTTAGGCGTTCATCATTAATTACTGTGGTAGTCCAACGAATTCAAATAATTCGTCTCAGAACCCAATCTCTGTTGTTTTTCACGTTCTTCTTAGGGGTGCTGATCGATGACCGTATTCGTTTGTCTAGAATAGCGCTTAGTAGGTTAGGGGGACAGATGCTTTACCCCCATTAGGTTGGAAAATCTGCCTAGTCACCAGAAATTATATTGTTCTGTAATCAAAAAGAATGTTAGTGTTATTTGTTATGAAACATTGAAATTCGGTTAGAAGATGTGGTAGCTGTTATTCATGAGTTTCACTAATGTAGGCGTGTTTTAAGAAATAACAGACAGTGGTGATTGCTTGCAGACTTGTCGTTATTGCAGATGTGAAATGGTAAAGGTGAGCTAGGAGTGGACACCCTAAGAATGTTATTTTAGGCAGACTTCGAGAAAAAAAACCGTTTGTATTGTCGAAAGCTGGAACAATAAAAGGATAGTGTAGCAGACATTGTGGTATAGAACGTTGAAGCTGGCAGCCATGGGAAATGGTTCCGTGATGATGAATACCTAGATGATACAGAAACTATACTAGTTGGAACCATAGACGACCTTATCATAAATGTTGTTATGTCTGTTTCAATGGACCACGTGTACAATGAGGTTTGAAGTTCTTGTGATGTGACCAGTTTGTGTTAGAAAGAAACCAAGAGTGTGGAGAGATGAGTGCTTAGTCTGTATAAGGGTTTCTGTAGCAGATACGGTGAAGTTGGAGGTTTCGGTAATGTAAAATCGAGAAAGTGGTGACATTGATAACGGGTTTTCAGATAAAAGTTCAAGACACGTATGAGATAACTACAGAAGTTTACATTTCTCCTAATCTTGGTAACACCTTTGCCTTAGTTTGGTCGACATAGTTCTTACTTTTCCATAGTTATTCTTAGACAGACTGACAGATTTCCTAGTTTTTATCACTTTGGATGACACGTTTATAAGTTTGATTGAAATATGTCTTTACTTGCTTCGCTTTGTTTGATAAATATTCCTACTTTGTATAAGGTTAACAAAGTTTCCTACTGTTCGTAAGTTTGGATGTGCTATTTATAACTTTGGTCAACATTTTTAGTTGTGTTGGGTAATATTTTTTCCTATCTTTTTATAAGTTTGTTCGAGTTATATCTGTATTTGGCCAACATTTTTCGATTTGTCTGACGCATTTTTTCTATTTTTTATAAGAATTGATGATATTTTTATAAGTTTTGGTTGAGATATTTCAGTATTTGGTGACCTTTTCCCTTTTGGTTGACAAATTTTCCTAGTTTTTATAAGTTTTAGTTGAAATATTTATAAATTTGATTGAAAGTCTCTTCCCATTTGGTAATCATATTGTCATACTGTTCATAAATTTGGCCGAGACATTTCATATTTTGGTCAGTATCTTCCCGTATTTGGTTAGCAAAGTTCCTACTTTTCATATATTTGACTGAAATATTCTGTATTTGCCATACCTTCTTCTAAGACTTTGTTCATGTCTGTATAAAATGTCTCTGTGCCTGTCTGTACGTGTCTCTGTTCATCCCCTCTCCGATAAGAAGAGGACAACGTCATGAAAACAACCCACTAAAGAAAATCAACAAAACAAAAATCTAATTTCAATATTTTATTACCAAAATATGTGTGTTATTCATCAAAACACTTTAGTGATACCAGAAAACATCAATGACATATATTATATATATATATATATATATATACATATATATATATATATATATATATATGTATATATATATATATTATATATATATATATATATATATATATATATATATATATATATTCATCAATACAGTGTAGTGATATATCGTAAGAATACATCAATGACATACACGATTAGTGAAAAACAGTTTAGATATATATCATCAGAAGAAAAAAAAATCAATGACATACATGATTAGTGAAAAACCAAAAAGTTCTGGATTAGTGATCTTCATTCTTCTGGGCTCTGGTGGTTGACTATCAAAAACACTGTTGTTGTCGAAGCCATCACACATACCTTATTTGTTTCGGATCCAGAATAAAGACATGTATGAGATATCATACAAGATATCTGAATACTTCTTTTTATCATACCAACACCACCCGGTAGCGGTGGTCGACACTTTTTTCTAATACTACCACTTGATTGGGTAGCATAATCGACAGGTCCTTGCAGTACACCTTAAGGGCTGCCAAGCTGTCTCTATCCTTTGTTTGGATATCCTCTGCTACTATGAATGGACTTGTTGCCAGGGTGTCTAAGGGTGTCGTTCTTTATCGTGATGTATGGTGATGTAAGTACCGTTGTAGGTTCGAATTGTATAGATTGTCACGTACCTGACAGGATACTCATTGTGAATGTTCCCATTGTAGCGGTAAGGTTATCATTGAAGATACAGTGGTGGCAGTCTGGTACTTGCATTAGACTACGAGGCTCGTGTAAATATACATATGGCGCTGTCGTCTCTGGTGTTGTAGTGTTTGTTGTATTCATACGTGGTTGATGGTGTGTTCGCATGTGTCTTTGTAGATTGTCTTTTTCTGTTGAAAAGTTGTCCACAGATATGACATAAGTATGATTTCGTACCGTGAATGGTCCGAATGTGACGATTAAGGTTATAGTTATAACAATAAGCTTTGTCGCACACTGAACACGTGAAAGTAGATCTGGTGGTCATATTGATACACTGGTCATAAGTCACACTTTCACTATTTTTTCTTTCTTACAATCCCAAAAAATGTTCTGGTGTATACAATGTTTCACTATTTTATCAGAGGCCAACGACACGAATAAGGCTCACACCAAGTTTCACTGCTGTAGCTAGCCAAGTCACTACGTGAACAATATCTGATTACTACACTAAGCGACTTACAACAGTGGGTTTTCACAAAAATAACTCTGTAGCTAACAAGTCAGCACGTGAACTGGTACTGAGCTCACAAGAGACGCCTTCTATTTTATACACTGGTTCTGCACACGACCCTACATAGCTGATGTGGGAGTTTTTGAAGACAAGCTATTCTCACGCCCGCCTGCTTCCCTACACACTGATGACTCATACTTAATGACTTTTGCATATGGCGTTGATGACGTAGGGGCTGTCTCGGACATCAGCGTTCTTTACCAAAAAGGGTATGTGGTTTGTGATATTCTTGTAGGGACACGATTTGTTTATGTATTTGTTTATAGGTGAGTGTATCTGTACTGGTTGTGGTACCAGTAGTAATGGTTTGTGTGGTCCTCTTTGTGTATGGGTGAGTGTGTCTGTGCTGTATCTGCACATGTGTATATCTGTTGATAGTGACAGTAGTAATGGTATGGGTGTGTCTGTGTATGGTTGTCTTTGTGTTTGTCTTTGAGTGTTCTTGTGTATTTGTTTATGGGTGTGTACTTGAATATAGTTGTGATGACATTAGTAATCCTAGGCGATGGGTGTGTCTTTGTACTTGGCTGACTTTTTATTTGTCTTTGAGTGTTCTTGTGTATGGGTGAGTGTGTCTGTACTTGTGTATAGTTGTGATGACAGTAGTAATGGTATGGGTGTGTCTTTGTGGTTGTCTGTCTTTATGTGTATGTCTGTATGTACAAATGTATCAAGTGTGTACATGTGTGTACTTGGCTGTCTTTGTGTTTGTATGACCTCTTTGTATGATTTTTACAACACCCCACACAAAAAAGATACTTGTATCTCTAACAACGTACCAGCCACTATTCTTGTCGCTAATATTGGTAGTACTATTATCACTACTATTGATTCTTCTCACTTTACCCACCACCATTGCACTATACGTACTTTCCCCTACAATTTAAGTGTCACTCGACTACTTGACCACTGCTTGACCACTGCTGACCACGTCATCGATCACTTTAACCCACACCATAATCTTAGACACATCGTCCTCTACAATTTAAGTGGTCACTCGACCACTTGACCACTGCTTGACCACTACTTGACCACTAATTTACCACCCTTTACCCATCACCATGTCGCTACGACCAATTTTCCCTAAAATTTATTCACTTGACCACTTGACCACTGCTTGACCACTACTTGACCACTAATTTACCACTAATTTAAGCATTACCATGTCACTACGACCAATTTTCCCTAAAATTTTCCTTACTTGACCACGTGACCCATGCTTGACCACTGCTTGAAATAAATTTTCCCCCTTTAATCATCACCATATCATTACAATCACTTTCTCTAAAAAATTTTTTAAAAAATTTTCCCCCGCTTAACCACCCCCTTGACCACTGCTTGAACCCCTACTTGACCACTACTTGACCACTAATGTACCACTAATTTAAGCATTACCATGTCACTACAATCACTTTTCCCCCAAAATTTATTCACTTGACCACTTGACCACTGCTTGACCACTACTTGACCACTACTTGACCATAATTTTCCACTCTTTGTCATCACCATCTCATTACAATGACTTTTCCCTAAAATTTCCTTTCTTGACTATTTTACCCTTTCTTGACCATTTCTTGACCCCCTGGTTGACCAGTGTTAACTGCGAACATAAACCCCTTATTACATTTAAAAAACCCCCTATATCGACCACTCCTACTTGATCACTAATACCCCCCCCTTACCATCAAATGACACCCCTTATAACTTTATAAGATTTCCCTTTTTAAAGATGGTAGTGAATAAGCTACATACCACCCTTTTTCTTTCATTTGACAGTACTATCACACTGTTCAGATGATAGTAACCATCTACACCCCTACCCCTGAGTCGTCGAGTATAACCACGACCCATCACACCCCTTTACAGTTTATACATTACTCACCACGCCATTTAAAAAGATACATATGAGATGTCTACGCCACCACCATATATCCCAAAAAATGAGTAGAAACCACGACCCATCACACCCCTTTGGGAGTTTTTTACATCACTATCCATATAAAAATACCCTACGTAACCAAAAAAACTTTCCCCTTCACAAACCCCTCTTTTCCCGTACTTTTACAGAACCAACTAAAAAAACTTTTACCTTAATTACTTTTACAGATTTCCCACCAGGGAGGCCGAAAAAAAAACCCCTTTTCCCCCACGCCGCAAAAAAAAGACCGGTTTCCCACCAAAAAAATTTTTCCCCCCAGTACCCCCCAAAAAAACCCTTTCCCCCTATTACCCGCTATTATCCGCCAAAAATATACGTGTGTAAGTCGCATCCTCTACTACTTTCTTCTTCGTTCGCTTGAAATGTATTGTCTTTACCTGCAATGTTGTCTCTTGTATAAACTTCACTGTAATTTTTTGTTCACTCAGTTTTCCATAATGTTTATGAAAAATGCACTCAATAGATTATACTTAAGTTGTAAGTGTATTCAGCAGATTTGATATGCTTCATTTTTACATATACTCTCGGGAATTGGTGTGTATTTCAGTTATAACCACACTCACCAGAATTGGTGCCTTCTTCGGCTGCACATATATTCACAATAATA
>JACEFZ010012141.1:0-24087 GCA_014155875.1 Cepaea nemoralis
AATAAAATGCTGAAATCATAATAATCGAAAAAAGGTACAAATAGGAACAGTCGCATTTTATATACGTATATTCAACACCAGTGTATGGCGAATGCTAGTCTGTCTGCCAGGATGTCATTGATTGGAATTCTCATTGAGGCGGATTTTAAACTTGAATCGAGCTTCCGGGTCGACTAGTCTAGAATGTGTAGTAGGAAATGTACTTGGAAGTAGGGGCGGCCAACTAGGCATTTATCGCATCACTACTCGCGGGCCGATATGTTTATACAAATATGCGTCTAGCACATATGCCCGCTTCTCCTTGAGGCGGGCAAATACGGTCATATACTTACTTTATCTTATGGCATGGTGCAGCATTGTAGACAATGAAAATGTGATTAAAATATCGAATTATTTATTTGAATATGTGGACATAGAGCCAAACGATTTTATTACAAGAAAATAATCACATATAGAAATTTTACAGCGGCCAGGCATACAAAAAAAGCTGGAGAAAAATATTAGAAATTGGCGAGTTAACTATTTTGACTGCACTAAAAACAAGAGTATCTTATGAACATATCGTGTTATACCTGTTAAATGTGTTTTACGGTGTTAACTCTTAAAATATCCGAGCGACTTGTCTGTATTGATGTAGGGTGTTTTACGTTAGGTCTTCGTACACCTTCAGAAGTAAGTAGGAATACATACAAAGAATACAGCAATCACTTTGAGCTTATTGACATCTCTATATTGGATTTGTCGGCCGAAAGGCGTAAATATCGCAGCTCGGCTGTTAACATGCTATCAAACATTTTGGACGAACGAAGAAGAAGCCTTTTCGTCAAGGCTGTAGCTCGGTACATTCGACTTCGAGAAGCCCTCTTTCTCTTTTACTTTCACTAGACTGTCCCCAAAATCAATGGCAAACTACTGAGCGTAATCTTGCCAAGAAATCAACAATCTGCTGAAAGATGCTGATGTTGACAGCGATGTCCTGTAAAGGATATGCGAACACTGACCCCAGTCTACCTACACGACACCAGCTTTTTTTCTTTTCTTACTTAAATGTTTTTTCCCGCGCTTACGTACCCTAGCCGTTAAGCGTCCCCAGTCTACCTACAAGGCAGCAGGGATATTTTTTAACACCTCGCTTGATCTATTTGTGGCGGTGCGAAATGAAAGTATAAAAACCATATATATCAAGTGTTTCCAAACAACGTAAAGCGCATTTATCAAAACTGTATGTAACCCGGGCAAAAATGTAAACTGCAAATTTTAAAAGCTAGCACACACACACACACACACACACACACAAAATATGGAGGTCGAATCATAATCCTATATAGGTAGAAATGTAGACAAATGTTATTTCTTTCACTCATCATGTGCCATGCCGATCAGCCCGGGCGGACATGTTTCGCCATCTCACAAGTTCACCAGAGTAGTGAATCAGCGCTGTGTATTTGGCTCGTTTATACCAATTGGCAAAGACATCAAGATATTTACCTCTCTGTCTCTCTCTTCCCCCCCCCCCCCTCGTTCCTGTCCCCTCAATCTTACCAGTTGTCATCAAGTTCTCCAATTTATTTATCCGCCCTCCCCTTGCTCTTTCTCACCAACTTTGTCAATTATCAGTAAGTTTCCAAGCTTATTTCTCCCCACAAAGTGCCTGAAATATCTTAAGTGGTAACAAACAGCGATATAGTAATTTAAATACAAGCTGAAAGCGGTGCATTCATTCATTCATTCATTCATTCATTCATTCATTCATTCATACATTCATTCATTCATTCATTTATACATTCATTCATAGTTAGTTAATTAGTCTCGGTTCCAACTTCACAGCAAAAGGGTCGCCAAATTATGCTCCGTTCCTGTGCCAGTGAATATCACACAAAACGCTTCTGACGGTCCCATATGAAAAGTGGAACAGGCAGGAGTCTCAACAAACCAACAGCCCACACAGGTATACTATACATAATGTCGATTCATTCATTCAAGTCCTATAGCACTGCTATGGGTATGTGAAGTGGTTGGCCCCTCTATTGTTGTAGGCCTAAGTGTGCAGAGGAATAAGTGGTCAGTCTTACCCTCACGTGGTGAAAGTCGAGAGCTGAGATCTAACTCTCGTTCGACAGCATCCATGACATTGGTAGCGTACGTCTTAACCATTATACCAACGGACCAGCTATATCACTAATAAAGTACGGACATTTATAAAGATCCATTAGACCGCAATCTGAAACGGATAGTTATAGTTCATTTGATTTATTTGCAATGCCATAAATCAGGGACCAGTTAGATTTGAAGATCAAAGAGCGATGTTTTAGTCAGATAAAATGTGACTTTCGGTTGGTGACGTCTGTAGGCGTGGGTGGACATTGTGTGCACGTGCAGGGAAATGTGCTTTATACAGTTCACTGTCAGCTGTCGTACAATTTAATGTCCGTGATTTTAAATCAAATGCTGGGGATATGGAACAAGAGATGATAAAAGGTGAGTTAAGACAAGGACTCGTTAAACATAAAAAAGATGGAGAGTGGCAGAGAGAGAGAGAGAGAGAGAGAGATAAGGAGAGAGAGAAGAGAGAGAGAGAGAGCGAGAGAGAGAAAGAGAGAGAGAAAGAGAGAGAGAGAGAGAGAGAGAGAGAGAGAGAGAGAGAGAGAGAGAGAGAGGACATATACAATGGGAGGATAGAGATAAACAAGAGATAAAGAGAGCATGAGATAAACAAAGGCAGAGATAAAAGGAAAGATAAGAAGAGGGGAAGTGGCTTCTGGATAAAGCTTTCTGGGCGATTAACACTCATAATATCGATATCGCAAAGCGGTCTACTTCCAAATCTTCTTTGGCAGACTTCGAACCCTCGACTCGGTGTGTCGGGGATTTGTGAGACCCGTTCACTGACCCTAAGTCAGATCGCCAGACGGTAAAAGCGTACTTAATGTTACATTGAACGTGTTAATAGAAAGAGCTTTGGGGCAGCAAAGATACATATTTTTGTTAGAATACTTTGGACGGCTGGAGCAACTAGCAACGGTTACATGGAAGCGGCAAATGATTGTATATTAATAAACGCAACTATATGGGAATATTAATACGAGGGGAAGTCAATAAGTAAGTCACAAATGGTTGTAGAAAAATGACAAAATATGATAACAACTTGAAATCAGTTTACGTTTATACATACATTGTCCCTTTATTTCTCAACATAATTTCCACTTATATTGATGCACTTATCCCATCGTTTTATCAGCTCTCCAATACCGGCTGCATAGAACTGTTTTCTAAACCACGTTTTCACTTCACATTCAACTTCGGCGTAATTCGCGTCCTTGAGAAAATTTGTCTACCCAGCTATGCACTGCTTTGCGGGACAAACATTTATCAGCATAAACAAGAAGCATTTCCTTGTAAATCTCCTTTGTAAGCAGTCCTTTTGCCCACAAAAAAGGCACAACAACACCTTGCTCTTTGGTTGTACACTCCGTAAGTACAGTCGCCATTTTGTTTATGCGCTGCGCATGCGCATGAGACACCTAGCGCCACCTGACGAACGGGAATATAAAGTTCGATCTTGCTGTCACCTAATGACACCTGTAGAAAACACCAACTACATTTAATTGCCATCCCACAGAACTGTGTGACTTACTCATTGACTCGCCCTCGTAGAACTTGGAGACCCGTTACCGTCAACCTTCATTGTGGAGACGGCACGTGATTGATTGAAACGACCATTGTCAACGCCTGTGAGAGCATCGAGTATAAGCTACACGCCCCCATATTTCTATAAATCAGTCGGCACTCGACGAGTGATATAGTCAGTAGGCCTACCATTCGAAGAGTGATATGGTCAGTCCCATATTTCTATAAATCAGTCGGCACTCGACGAGTGGTATGGTAAGTACCAAGCCAACCGCCTTGACTTCTCAAAGCATTTCCTGGTGTCCACTGTAGACTAGGTGGACCTGGGACCCCGGGCCAATGTTTAAAATGATGCATGTCTCAGAGAGGATTTGAACACATTATCATTGGGTCGGTAGGCATTGCGTGATAGCCACTGGGCTACTGCTAGCTGTTTTAAAAAAAAACAACAGTTAGTTGCATATCCTTTACAGGACGTCGCAGTCAACACCAGCAGTTTTACTGTTGTGATCTCTTGGCAAGTTTACTTTCAGTAGTTTGCCATTGCTTTCTGAACGACCGGCACCCATACCATTTCGTAAAAAAATCAACGCAATGCAGTCTGCTGCCAAACGCCCTCCGCTGTATTTCGAACGCGGGTAAGCGGGATTACGAACTGCGTCCGTAAACTCTACGCCATGGAGCTGGCACCGCTAGCTGTACCGGTCAGTAAATAAATGACTACCAGTTTAGCGTTGGAACTCACACTCCTGACTCGGTAAGTTAGTTCTTTGAGTAATGAACTAACACTGGCTACGATAAACATAGACAGATATGTATAAAATATGTGAAATATATTTGCAGGTATTCATTGGTACTAGTAGAAAATAACATCAGGGGAAGAAGTGCAAGTGAGTGGACACAATAGAAACATAAATACTGAAAGCTGTAACTTTACTGGAATTCGAGTTTATTAATTTCAAACAAAGACAATGTTTCCCTGAAGTAACAAGGAAGTATGGGTTGATATATTTTACACCTACTTCGCTCCCTATGATCATCTTTTCTGTAGTAACATACGAATGTGAGTCATGCCCTATTTCAGTCATTAAGGACGAAGAGTGAGGCTTTTCAACTCAAAATGTTACAGAAACAATCTTAGAATATCGCGAGCCAAGAAAAAGAAAAACAAAATACTGAAATTCTTCAAGAATTGAACATCGAAGAAAACTGACTCATCAGACGTATTATGTCTGCGACACTGAAATGCGTTGACCATATGAAACATCATAGTGGTTTGGAAAGAACAGTGATGGAAGGTGTGGTTCTTTGAAGAAGATGCCGTGGTCGACCACCACGAAGACAGACACAAGACATCGCTGACGCCTTGTTAATGAGGGTACATGTGGGTGCATTAGGGTGTATGAGGCGGGAGACATGGCTAGAGATCGAGAAGCTTTTCGGAGCACCGTAATGAGAGCAACGTTCTGCAAAGGAACTGCTACATAATGATTGTGACATCTCTCCCCCGTCGCCAGTGTTGCCATCTCCTTTTGATGAAAAAGCACCAAAATCGACCCCAAAAAGCACAACAAAGCACAACAATTGTTTTGAAAGTACAAAAAAAAAAAAAAGCACTAACGGTTTTTATTACAAATGTAACATGGTATCACATTATAATTTATTATTATCACTTCATATTACAATGAAGTTTATTCCAGATCCGCTAAATCCCAATCAGAACTACTCTCGAGCCAAAAAAGCACTAAACTGCAATAATACTTTTTTTTGGGAAAGCACTAAAACAAGCACTGGCGGTATTCATTCAAAATGTTATAAAGTAGCACATTATAATTTATTATTATCACTGAATATTAGAATGAAATTTATTCCAGATCTGCCAAAATCCCAGTCAGACAACTCCTCTTCAGTTTCTGTAGCTATTTCCTGCTGTGTTTGCTCCTACGATGATGATGATGGTGATGATGATGATGATGATGATTGAAAGAAACGTGTATATGCCTCATGTGACCCAATTTTTCGTAGAATATCCTTTGGTAGTTTATAATCATGACAGCATTTTCCACATCTTTTCATTCCATATCTAATAGTCAAAACAGCTGTCAAACTCTTGATGCTCAGTCTGTTCCGCAATTTGGATTTTATAACTCCCATATGACTGAAAATACGCTGCACGTCCGCATTAGAATGAGGTAAAATGAGCACAGTTAAAACTAAATCTGTAAGATCTTGGAAAGGATTTTCACCGGTGGCATCCCTGTATGAGGCTATTTCTGCCCACAGTCCAAGTGTGTCAGAGGTCTGTGTCCACTGCATATGATGAAGTTTTCTGCACTGGAAATCATCGCGGGTGAGAGTAGCTGCATCTTCTACAAACATTTTGTGTCAACAGCTCTATTAAAAACTGGATGCACCTTCCACAAATTTCTTTCTCATCAGGAAACTGGTAGCCTGCTATTTTTTTCTCAATCTTATAACCTAGGTTGGGATTAGGATCTAAATAATCTTGAATAGCATCACTTTCTGTTATTTTTCTCCCAGGAATAGCAATCTTTGAACTGATAGAATCAGTGAGTTGGACAAGATCGCTGAGTAGTTTTGTTGGATCCTGTATATCTGCTAAGAGTTTCTTATTCACACTTTGAACTTCTCCGAGAATATGCTTGAGAAATATGAGATACACATAGTTTTTAATGTCGCTAAACATAGAATGTAGAAGTTCTGCTGTATAACAGCACTCGTTGAGTCTTGCTATATCAAAATGAGTTCTGAGCTCGACCCACTGCTGCAATATTCTGATAATCGCAGACTGAATGGACATCCATCGTGTCTGGCTTAATTGAACATATTTCAGCGAATGTTGTCCATCATTTATTGAAGCAAAAAGCTCCCTGTACTTTGCTTGACGAAGACTTGAGAGAAAACCAGTTAAATGTTTCTCTAATCATGAACTCTATTTTCCTGGGCAGACACTGCCAGCTGAAGGGAATGAAATACACACCTAATTTGTACCAGGTGAGGACCTTCGGATTAAATTTTGTATATACTCCATTGTTTACACCTGTCATGACAGATATATTGTCAGTGCCGAGTGCAACTAGTCTTTGCAACTCAAGTCCATTCTTGTTTAAACAATTTTTTAACGCATTGCGTACTGTCTGCGCGTTGGTGCAGTCACTCACTTCAACTAAATCGCATTAAAGGGAGTTAAAGTGCCTGAATATTGCGCCGTAATGTATTAAGACTGTTTTATTCCCTCGCTTCAGTTCAAATTCGGCTTTTTAGTGTTCCAAAAATGATTTTTAAAGCAATTTTTACACACCCAAATAAAGCACCAAAAATAATTGTGAAGCACCAAATCTCGCGGCCGCGCTAAATGCGACATTTTGGAACCGAATGACTTGAAAAAGCACTAAATTTGGTGCGAAAAGCGTCACAATGGCAACACTGCCTATTGCACATACCTTATTTCTATGACATAATGGTGACTTCTCTCACCTGTCGCACATACCTTATTTCTATGACATGATGGGAATTTCTCTCCCCTGTAGCACATACCTTATTTCAATAACATGATGGGGATTTGTCTCCCCTGTCGAACATACTTTATTTCAATAACATGATGGGGATTTGTCTCCCCTATCGCACATACTTTATTTCAATGACTTGATGGTGACTTCTCTCCCCTGTCGCACATACTTTACTTCTATGACATGATGGTGACTTCTCTCCCCTGTCGCACATACCTTATTTCTATGACATGATGGTGACTTCTCTCCCCTGTCGCACATACCTTATTTCTATGACATGATGGTGACTTCTCTCACCTGTCGCACATACCTTATTTCTATGACATGATGGTGACTTCTCTCCCCTGTCGCACATACCTTATTTCTAGGACATGATGGTGACTTCTCTCCCCTGTCGCACATACCTTATTTACGTGACATGATGGTGACTTCTCTCCCCTGTCGCACGTGCTTTATTTCTATGACATGATGGTGACTTCTCTCCCCTGTCGCACATACTTTAATTCTATGACATGATGGTGACTTCTCTCCCCTGTTGCACATACCTTATTTCTATGACATGATGGTGACTTCTCTCCCCTGTCGCACATACTTTATTTCTATGACTTGATGGTGACTTCTCTCCCCTGTCGCACATACCTTATTTCTATGACATGATGGTGACTTCTCTCCCCTGTCGCACATACCTTATTTCTATGACATGATGGTGACTTCTCTCCCCTGTCGCACATACCTTATTTCTATGACATGATGGTGACTTCTCTCCCCTGTCGCACATACTTTATTTCTATGACTTGATGGTGACTTCTCTCCCCTGTCGCACATACTTTATTTCTAGGACATGATGGTGACTTCTCTCCTTTATTTCTATGACATGATGGTGACTTCTCTCCCCTGTTCACATACTTTATTTCTATGACATGATGGTGACTTCTCTCCCCTGTCGCACATACTTTATTTCTATGACATGATGGTGACTTCTCTCCCCTGTCGCACATACTTTATTTCAATGACATGATGGTGACTTCTCTCCCCTGTTCACATACTTTATTTCTATGACATGATGGTGACTTCTCTCCCCTGTCGCACATACTTTATTTCTATGACATGATGGTGACTTCTCTCCCCTGTCGCACATACTTTATTTCTATGACATGATGGTGACTTCTTTCCCCTGTTCACATACTTTATTTCTATGACATGATGGTGACTTCTCTCCCATGTTCACATACTTTTTTTCTATGACATGATGGTGACTTCTCTCCCCTGTCGCACATACTTTATTTCTATGACATGATGGTGACTTCTCTCCCCTGTCGCACTTTCTTTATTTCTATGACATGATGGTGACTTCTCTCCCCTGTTCACTTACTTTGTTTCTATGACATGATGGTGACTTCTCTCCCCTGTCGCACATACTTTATTTCAATGACATGATGGTGACTTCTCTCCCCTGTCGCACATACTTTATTTCTATAACATGATGGTGACTTCTCTCCCCTGTTCACATACTTTATTTCTATGACATGATGGTGACTTCTCTCCCCTGTTTACATACTTTATTTCTATGACTTGATGGTGACTTCTCTCCCCTTTCGCACATACTTTATTTCAATGACTTGATGGTGAATTCTCTCCCCTGTCGCACATACCTTATTTCTATGACATGATGGTGACTTCTCTCCCCTGTCGCACATACCTTATTTCTATGACATGATGGTGACTTCTCTCCCCTGTCGCACATATTTTATTTCCATGACATGATGGGAATGTCTCTCCCCTGTCGCACATACCTTATTTCAATAACATGAGGGGATTTGTCTCCCCTGTCGCACATACTTTATTTCAATAACATGATGGGGAATTGTCTCCCCTGTCGCACATACTTTAATTCAATGACTTGATGGTGACTTCTCTCCCCTGTCGCACATACCTTATTTCTATGACATGATGGTGACTTCTCTCCCCTGTCGCACATACCTTATTTCTATGACATGATGGTGACTTCTCTCCCCTGTCGCACATACTTTATTTCCATGACATGATGGGAATGTCTCTCCCCTGTCGCACATACCTTATTTCAATAACATGAGGGGATTTGTCTCCCCTGTCGCACATACTTTATTTCAATAACATGATGGGGACTTGTCTCCCCTGTCGCACATACTTTATTTCAATGACTTGATGGTGACTTCTCTCCCCTGTCGCACATACATTATTTCTATGACATGATGGTGACTTCTCTCCCCTGTCGCACATACTTTATTTCTATGACATGATGGTGACTTCTCTCCCCTGTCGCACATACCTTATTTCTATGACATTGAATTGGTGCACTTCTTCGCCCTGTCGCACATACCTTATTTCTATGACATTGATGGTGACTTCTCTCCCCTGTCGCACATACCTTATTTCTATGACATGATGGTGACTTCTCTCCCCTGTCGCACATACCTTATTTCTATGACATGATGGTGACTTCTCTCCCCTGTCGCACATACCTTATTTCTATGACATGATGGTGACTTCTCTCCCCTGTCGCACATACCTTATTTCAGTGACTGATGTGACTTCTCTCCCCTGTCGCACATACTTTATTTCAGTGACATGATGGTGACTTCTCTCCCCTGTCGCACATACTTTATTTCTATGACATGATGGTGACTTCTCTCACGTGTCGCACATACCTTATTTCTATTACATGACGGTGACTTCTCTCCCCTGTCGCACATACCTTATTTCTATGACATGACGTTACTACTCTCCCCTGTCGCACATACCTTATTTCTATGACATGACGGTGACTTCTCTCCCCTGTCGAACATACTTTTTTTCAATGACTTGATGGTGACTTCTCTCCCCTGTCGCACATACCTTATATCTATGACATGATGGTGACTTCTCTCCCCTGTCGCACGTGCTTTATTTCTATGACATGATGGTGACTTCTCTCTCCTGTCGCACATACCTTATTTCTATGACATGATGGTGACTTTTCGCCCCTGTCGCACATACTTTATTTCTATGACTTCATGGTGACTTCTCTCCCCTGTCGCACATACTTTATTTCTATGACATGATGGTGACTTCTCTCCCCTGTCGCACATACCTTATTTCAATGACTTGATGGTGACTTCTCTCCCCTGTCGCACATACCTTATTTCTATGACATGATGGTGACTTCTCGCCCCTGTCGCACATACTTTATTTCTAGGACTTGATGGTGACTTCTCTCCCCTGTCACACATACTTTATTTCAGTGACATGATGATGACTTCTCTCAACTGTCGCACATACTTTATTTCTATGACTTGATGGTGACTTCTCTCCCCTGTCGCACATACTTTATTTCTATGACATGATGGTGACTTCTCTCCCCTGTCGCACATACCTTATTTCTATGACATGATGGTGACTTCTCTCCCCTGTCGCACATACCTTATTTCTATGACATGATGGTGACTTCTCTCCCCTGTCGCACATACTTTATTTCTATGACATGATGGTGACTTCTCTCACCTGTCGCACATACCTTATTTCTATGACATGATGGTGACTTCTCTCCCCTGTCGCACGTGATTTATTTCTATGACATGATGTTGAATTCTCTCCCCTGTCGCACATACCTTATTTCTATGACATGATGGTGACTTCTCGCCCCTGTCGCACATACTTTATTTCTATGACTTGATGGTGACTTCTCTCCCCTGTCGGACATACTTTTTTTCTATGACATGATGGTGACTTCTCTCCCCTGTCGCACATACCTTATTTCAATGACTTGATGGTGACTTCTCTCCCCTGTCGCATATACCTTATTTCTGTGACATGATGGTGACTTCTCTCCCCTGTCGCACATACCTTATTTCAATGACTTGATGGTGACTTCTCTCCCCTGTCGCACATACCTTATTTCTAAGACATGATGGTGACTTCTCTCCCCTGTCGCACATACCTTATTTCTATGACATGATGGTGACTTCTCTCCCCTGTCGCACATACTTTATTTCTATGACATGATGGTGACTTCTCTCACCTGTCGCACATACTTTATTTCTATGACATGATGGTGACTTCTCTCCCCTGTCGCACATACTTTATTTCTATGACATGATGGTGACTTCTCTCCCCTGTCGCACATACTTTATTTCTATGACATGATGGTGACTTCTCTCCCCTGTCGCACATACCTTATTTCTAAGACATGATGGTGACTTCTCTCCCCTGTCGCACATACTTTATTTCTATGACATGATGGTGACTTCTCTCCCCTGTCGCACATACCTTATTTCTAAGACATGATGGTGACTTCTCTCCCGTGTCGCACATACCTTATTTCTAAGACATGATGGAGATTTCTCTCCCCTGTCGCACATATCTTATTTCTATGACATGATGGGGATTTCCCTTCCCTGTCGCACATACCTTATTTCAATGCCATGTTGTTTCAACGCCAGCGGAGTTCCCGAAGTACATGATGTTTGTGTGCAATTTCCAGAAAATGTGCTCACGGGAGGTGTCCCGACAATTAACTGGGAAACACAAAATGTACCGAATGAGCCCGGCCTGGGTACATCTCTCTTGGTATACGAATGACGAACAAGACAAGCGGAACAGTATATCATTAACGATGAATCATGGGCACATGATTGCAATCCTGAGTCAACGCGTACTTCGTGTAATGTGCAAATCCTTCACTTTGGATCAGCATTGGTTTATTGGTGAATTCTCTGAAAGACAACAGGTTGTAACTCTCAGATTAGGTGATTGAAGGTTCAGGTCTTTGGGCTCTAAATAGGTCTTGCATCTGTGGAAGTGATGTTGGTGTAACGATTTTCCTTTCGATCCGCTATCAGTGTACTACAAAGGGCGGTAAATAAATAAGCCTCGTAATTTCTCATTTCATTCAATAGGTAAAAAAAGAAGCACTTACCACCCCCCCCCCCCTCCCCCCACTGTAAATAATTCGTGTCTTTTTTCTTAAACCACTGGCGTAGGGCTCGTTTATGTGTCTCGGTGTCCTCAAAATGATGTCCGCGAAGATCTCCTTTCAGTGGGCCAAAGAGATGAAAGTCTGAATCGAGACTATAAGGGGGATGTGTTTATAATGTCAAGTCTAATTCTGCAATCACATCTCCGTGTAAATAATTCACGTTTAGTTTCTTGGCTCTGAATGACTGATACACTAGGGCAAATAAATGGTAAACACCTGGTAAATAGCCAGTGACGTTGGCTCCCGTCATGATGAAAACGTGACAGGGATATCACATGTAAAAGATGCCACGTAGGTTAGATAAACATGCCTAGCCACAAAGGTGGCGACAGAACCATGCCACCAGTGCAGGATCGACCACCGTTTGTTGTTCAGCAGTTCAAGTGTTGCTCTGAGAGTCGTGAAGAGGTTGAAAGGGCATGCTGTGGAAATAGGCTTGTTAGAACAGGATAAATGTCATCATATAACACATACCGTATGTTTCATGACAAGATGTTGACAGCGAAACCACGTACACACTTCACCATACACCTAACTGTTTGACTGCCCTTACAATGAGACCCTGTCACTCATACACACACATACGCTCACACACATTTACACATGAGTATGTGTGTAATATATATGTGCACACGCGCTGTAATGTAACAAGAAACGTCAAATATTATGAATTTAAAAAGTCTAGATGCATGCATAACTGGCACAAATCCATTTCCAAAACATTGGAAACGCAGATAACAGTGCCCTCCTCTCAATGACAGTGTCCTCCCAATGACAGTGTTATCCCTCAATTACAGTGTCATCTACATGACAGTGTCCTCTCAATGACAGTGTCCTCTCAATGACAGTGTTATCCCTCAGTTACAGTGTCATCCACATGACACTGTCCTCTCAATGACAGTGTCCTCTTAATGACAGTGTTCTCTCAATGGCAATGTCCTCTGAATGACAGTGTCCTCTTAATGACAGTTTCCTCTCAATGACAGTGTCCTCTCCATGACAGTGTACTCCCTCAGCGACAGTGTCTTCCTCTCAAATATAGTAAGACGGTAGTAATTAGCTGGCTTCAGCCATTATTTTACAAAACAGAAAGAGTTAGTTTTAAACTTGAAGTTATCGTGGGGATAACAAATACTCCACACTCGAACAATATATGTGACTATATTCATTAATTGTTTCAGCTAAAGCATTATTCATTTATTCACTTCATATTATATATAACTCAGCAGTTTGCACCTGACGAGTTGCAGCGAAATATGCCAGGCAAGAAATCGTGCAACATATAGTTTCTAGCTTCTGTGTTTACATTCCTTGGTTTCCTAATTCAGATTTACAATACTCGGAAGAGATCACAGAAAGATAGTTGTCTACAGGCCTGGTCTAATCACAAGTAATCATTGGTCAGTCTGACATAAGCCGCAGTGACCCGGAAGCCTCTTTTATGTATCGAGGAAATGACGGGCAAAGCCTGAGGGATGATGTGTTCTTTAACCGAAGAGTGCATTTACAATGTGGTCAATTAGCAGAATGCCTTCCCTAGAGCTGGCGCGTTGACAAAGCAAGCTGTTGGGTTCAGGAGAGAAGCAGCTACTGACATCACAACGTCATTATTTATGGCATTTGCTATATCGTTATACAGACTCACTATATAAATAAAGAGGTTCGGTCGGCTTTTGAGAAAGAACGAACGAGCGAGATTTATTTTCAAAGGGTCATAAATTTGGCACGTAGGCCCGTCTTAACCCCCCTTCCTCCCCCACACTACCCCCCGAACCATTAATCTTTCACACACACTTATATAATCACCGACACTAACACATGCATAGACACATGATTACATACCCACATACAGACATTCATACATACATCCATACATCATTTACCCAAACCCTGACAGAATAGAAGGCAACCAGTTAGCCCTTAATGTTAACAGTAAAAGAAGGTCTGACTAAAGAATAGTTTTAAAAAAGTTAGTTGCATGTCCTTTACAGGACGTCGTAGCCAACACCAGCCGGCGCAGTGGCAAAGGGGTTACGAACACAATTCGTAATCCTGAACATCGTGTTCAAAACACAGCTGCGGGCGATTTGGAAGCAGACCGTCATGTGGTTGTTTCCATGCAATAGTATGGATGTCGGTCGTTCAGAAATAAATGGCAAACTACTGAAGGTATACATGCCAAGATATCACAAACAGCCAACAAGTGTTGAAGTTAGTTGACTGCTAAGTCCTGTAAAGGATGTGGAACTAATTTTTTACTACAGCTAATACTCGACTTACGACCTATGCAACTTACGACCATTCGACTTTACGACCACAGTCACTAGCCATATTAGATTTTGTTTGTTTGTTTGGAGAAAAATATTCCTTTCGAGATTTTATTGCTACTCGATAACGCGCCTGGACACCCACCACATCTAGGCGATCTCCATCCAGATGTAAAATTTGTTTTTCTTCCGCCAAACACGACTCCACTCATCCAGCCTATGGACCAAGGTTTGATTGCGACCGTAAAGGCCAACTATCTCCGAACCACCTTCATTCAAGCAATATCCGCAATAGATGCTGACACAGAACTAACATTGCGAGATTTTTGGAAACACTACAACATTTTAATGTGTATCAAGAATATCGCTACCGCCTGGGAGGCTGTGACGACAAAGTGCGTGAATGGCACCTGGAAAAATTGTGTTAAGCGCTATGTTAATGATTATCATGGATTTGACAGTGAACATGAACTTGAAACGATTCGGGAAAAAATAGTAAAACTCGCCAAAGACCCTTCTTTGGAGTGTGAAATTGAAGATGTCGAAGAGTTGCTAGACAAAGAATCCGGAGAACTTACAAATGAAGAGTTAATCGAACTGGAAGAAGAAAGAATGGCGGAAGAAGAAAGAAGAGAAGCCAAGAAAGAAGAGGATGAGCCAGAAAGAAAGTTCACCACTAAGGGATTATCAGAAGGTTTATCTTTACTGAATAAACTTCTTATACATTTCGAAGCAATGGACCCAAACATCGAACGATTTGCAAGGATTGAACGGATGGCGCACAATGTGTTTCGTCCGTATCGTGAAATTTATGATGAAAAAAAAGAAACATACAATTCAGACAAAGCTCACCATGTTTATGAAAAAACCAACTCCGGTACCCCCAACTGCTGCCTTAGATGACGACATTAATGATCTGCAGCCAAGCACCAGTGGCCAATCAAATGTTTCGTACATGTTTATATATTTTGATGTTAATGACAATTTGGTGTGTTTTGCGATTGGGAAAATGTTTCCTATAATATTTTCCACACCTGTATTTTGTATGTTTTGCAAATATTAAACCAGCTGTACATGTACAGTTAATGCAGTGCTTTTCTTAAACCTGACGATGTAAAAATAAGAAACAAAATGGTGTAGAGATGAGACAAATGGCACAAAATGAACATTGAAAATTATGATTTATAACAATAATAAAAGAAACTTATGATATAATTTAACTTAAATATTTTTATAACATCACTTCACATTACTGTACACATAGCGTACTCAACTTACGACCAAATCGATGACCCTATCAAATCACAGACCGAAAGCGGGACACTGTTTCGGGAGAAAAGTGTTCAACAGCTTGAGGGTAGAATTTTTCTTTGTTTCCCTTACTGGTCACCTCATATCGTAAATTGGAACGTGGAGGTCAGTATGGCCTAATGGATAAGAGTCCGTGTTCTTAAACAACCGGTGTGGTGATGACGAGGTAAGGGCTTCGACCCTACACTGGTCAGTTGGACTAAAATGTTGACCTCTCGTCCTTGACTGAAAAAAAGGGGGGGGGGGGGGGGGGGCACTACGTCTGAAGTTGGAGTTGGTTCGCCTGAAGACGAGGGACACTGTTATTAGTGAAAGTTAATTCACACGCAAAATTCAGTCCAGCACTACTAGAATTAGTGTGCATGGACTACACTCGAGTTCAAAGCGAGTGAGCGCATAAAAAAGTAACCTAGAATTTAAGTAGACCAACCACATACCACCTCTAGGGGCAAAACAGCCATGACACGTCTACTAACAATACTTTATTTGTGACTCTGATAACTATCATACTCAACCGTGAATTTCTTTTGCTTGAACATTGCTTAACATCTGTTCTATAGGTGTCTACAATATAAAATAGCACAAAGTAATGCAGCTTTACAGAACACAGTTACAGAAAACACGGACGTTGTGGCTATTAGCCTTCATCAGCAAACAAATACATACACAAAACACACTATCACAGCTTGGGATTGTGAGATAAGTAGCACATTGTTTTTTTAAATTTTTCATTTTCGCTTCATTGTTCTCATTGTTTGTCATCTTTTTATTCTCCTCATCCCGTTCTTATGCCTTTATGTTGCACTGTAGTGTCTTCTCTGTGAATATACGTTGCGTTTTGTGTATACATTTTTTTCTTGATGAAGGCTAGTAGCCGCTACATGATATCTGTTCCGTAATTGTGTTCCGCATTACTTTGTGTTATTTTACATTATTCTATAGATGATCATGTTTCCTAATTAGTAAACCGTATTATCATCGTGTTTTTCTGATTTGTTATTTCTCTCTTTGTGACATTTGATAAACTATCCAACGTTTATTTATCATCTATCATACATGACCTCCCGTAGCAAATACAGCCAAGAGCATATGGCTGAACCGGATGTGCTTTTCTTGTGGTAATCAACAACTTCCGGTCAAAGTGCACCTGTTGAAAATTACAAATAGAAAAATGTAATGTTGTTCTGGTTTTGCATTCACGCCTATTTTCTTTTACACGCAGCAATGGAATTGTTATTGTATATCTAGACATTTTTGTCCATCTGGATATTTAAAAAAAAAAAGTCGTAACGTATAGCGATTAGAAAGGTTAGTGGAAGAACAACTGAGTAAATGGAAATGGGTTAGGATTGAGAGAGTAAACGAGAGATCGATATTAGCTTGAAAGAAAATGTCACAGATTTTATAGAGAAAATTATCTTGCGTAATAGTCAGAGTGAACGAATTTGAGAGAGAGAGAGAGAGAGTAAGAGAGAGAGAGAGAGAGAGAGAGAGAGAGAGAGAGAGAGAGAGAGAGAGAGAGAGAGGAAGGGAGAATAGAAAGAAAGAGAGAGACAGCGTGGCAATGGAGAGAGAGAGAGAGAGAGAGAGAGAGAGAGAGAGAGAGAGAGAGAGAGAGAGAGAGAGCAGGAGATAGAAAGAGAGCGCGAAATAGAAATAGAGAGCTACAGATAGAAATAGAGGTTTATAGAGGAAACTATGGTGGGGAAAAAGCAAGGATGCAGAAGATGAATATAAAATGACACGGAAATCGCTGGTAGGCGAAACTGAAGAACCACAGACCGATTAATAGGAATACAGAGTCTAATGCAAAAAGGCATACTAAAGAAAATGAAAAGTAACCTTGTTCATAAAACTGAATGCGTGATGAAAGATGGTGTTTAGCCTAGTGGTTTAAGTCCGATCCCCAGCAGTGACAGGGTTCTTTTCTACCACCAGTACAGGTCTGTGATCGACCCAGTCTAAAAATAGAAATCGGATAATGTTCTGAATTTTCTAAGAGGTGACAAGAGAGGTAGCAGACTCGTGTTATGGTCAAGCATATGTGCAGGTTTAATTAACACTTCATGTCCATCTCCCTCTGTCATTTGGTTGGACTCTCTAGAGTATTTTATTCGCATATCGTTTCACATGACACTGCAAATAGCACCAGCATTTCCAGCTGCTGTTGATGTCTTGGCAAGTTTTACGTTCAGTAGTTTGCCATTGCTTTCTGAACGACCGGCTCACATATCTCCGAAAGTAACCAGAGCGACGCGATCAGCTGCCGAATTTCGCGCAGCTGTGTTTCGTACGTGAGTATACGGGATTACGAACAACGTTCTTAACAACTTCGCCATGGAGACCGGCCTTTAGAATATATCAGGCTTAATTAACACTTCACACCTAACCCCCTCTTGGCATTTGATTGGACTCTCTAGAATATAAATATAGAGCACAACCCACTACTGGCAACGCCGATCGCATTCTGGTATGAACCTAAGGCCTATCCACGTCAATATGGAAGCACTAGACTCGAGTTTCGCCCTCGTTTGAGCTCGTCAGTAGTGCATATCCCTGACCGGATCCGGAAACAGTCCCGGATCACGCGTGTGAAGCGGGTGTGTAACCACGCGGCACACACGGACACACCAAATTATCACCAGCAGAACATCACAACGCTACCCATCGTAGGCTATGTTCAAGATTGCCCAATCGCCGCGACCGACGTCCGTCAATCGATGGGACCCGAACGATCAGGACTTCTCACTGGCAAGGAACACCAGGCCTCCTAAATCCAGTGAGCAATAATCAATTGATTATGTGGTTGTTTCGGGATTTGAAATTTAAATATTGAGCACAACCCACTACTGGCAACGCCGATCGCATTCTGGTATGAACCTAAGGCCTATCCACGTCAATATGGAAGCACTATACTCGAGTTTCGCCCTCGTTTGAGCTCGTCAGTAGTGCATATCCCTGACCGGATCCGGAAACAGTCCCGGATCACGCGTGTGAAGCGGGTGTGTAACCACGCGGCACACACTGGACACACCAAATTATCACAACAGAACATCACAACGCTACCCATCGTAGGCTATGCTCAAGATTGCCCAATCGCCGCGACCGACGTCCGTCAATCGATGGGACCCGAACGATCAGGACTTCTCACTGGCAAGGAACACCAGGCCTCCTAAATCCAGTGAGCAATAATCAATTGATTATGTGGTTGTTTCGGGATTTGAAATTTAAATATTGAGCACAACCCACTACTGGCAACGCCGATCGCATTCTGGTATGAACCTAAGGCCTATCCACGTCAATATGGAAGCACTAGACTCGAGTTTCGCCCTCGTTTGAGCTCGTCAGTAGTGCATATCCCTGACCGGATCCGGAAACAGTCCCGGATCACGCGTGTGAAGCGGGTGTGTAACCACGCGGCACACACTGGACACACCAAATTATCACAGCAGAACATCACAACGCTACCCATCGTAGGCTATGCTCAAGATTGCCCAATCGCCGCGACCGACGTCCGTCAATCGATGGGACCCGAACGATCAGGACTTCTCACTGGCAAGGAACACCAGGCCTCCTAAATACAGTGAGCAATAATCAATTGATTATGTGGTTGTTTCGGGATTTGAAATTTAAATATTGAGCACAACCCACTACTGGCAACGCCGATCGCATTCTGGTATGAACCTAAGGCCTATCCACGTCAATATGGAAGCACTAGACTCGAGTTTCGCCCTCGTTTGAGCTCGTCAGTAGTGCATATCCCTGACCGGATCCGGAAACAGTCCCGGATCACGCGTGTGAAGCGGGTGTGTAACCACGCGGCACACACCGGACACACCAAATTATCACAGCAGAACATCACAACGCTACCCATCGTAGGCTATGTTCAAGATTGCCCAATCGCCGCGACCGACGTCCGTCAATCGATGGGACCCGAACGATCAGGACTTCTCACTGGCAAGGAACACCAGGCCTCCTAAATACAGTGAGCAATAATCAATTGATTATGTGGTTGTTTCCCATCGATTGACGGACGTCGGTCGCGGCGATTGGGCAATCTTGAGCATAGCCTACGATGGGTAGCGTTGTGATGTTCTGCTGTGATAATTTGGTGTGTCCAGTGTGTGCCGCGTGGTTACACACCCGCTTCACACGCGTGATCCGGGACTGTTTCCGTATCCGGTCAGGGATATGCACTACTGACGAGCTCAAACGAGGGCGAAACTCGAGTCTAGTGCTTCCATATTGACGTGGATAGGCCTTAGGTTCATACCAGAATGCGATCGGCGTTGCCAGTAGTGGGTTGTGCTCAATATTTAAATTTCAAATCCCGAAACAACCACATAATCAATTGATTATTGCTCACTGTATTTAGGAGGCCTGGTGTTCCTTGCCAGTGAGAAGTCCTGATCGTTCGGGTCCCATCGATTGACGGACGTCGGTCGCGGCGATTGGGCAATCTTGAGCCTAGCCTACGATGGGTAGCGTTGTGATGTTCTGTTGTGATAATTTGGTGTGTCCAGTGTGTGCCGCGTGGTTACACACCCGCTTCACACGCGTGATCCGGGACTGTTTCCGGATCCGGTCAGGGATATGCACTACTGACGAGCTCAAACTGAGGGCGAAACTCGAGTATAGTGCTTCCATATTGACGTGGATAGGCCTTAGGTTCATACCAGAATGCGATCGGCGTTGCCAGTAGTGGGTTGTGCTCAATATTTAAATTTCAAATCCCGAAACAACCACATAATCAATTGATTATTGCTCACTGGATTTAGGAGGCCTGGTGTTCCTTGCCAGTGAGAAGTCCTGATCGTTCGGGTCCCATCGATTGACGGACGTCGGTCGCGGCGATTGGGCAATCTTGAGCATAGCCTACGATGGGTAGCGTTGTGATGTTCTGTTGTGATAATTTGGTGTGTCCAGTGTGTGCCGCGTGGTTACACACCCGCTTCACACGCGTGATCCGGGACTGTTTCCGGATCCGGTCAGGGATATGCACTACTGACGAGCTCAAACGAGGGCGAAACTCGAGTATAGTGCTTCCATATTGACGTGGATAGGCCTTAGGTTCATACCAGAATGCGATCGGCGTTGCCAGTAGTGGGTTGTGCTCAATATTTAAATTTCAAATCCCGAAACAACCACATAATCAATTGATTATTGCTCACTGGATTTAGGAGGCCTGGTGTTCCTTGCCAGTGAGAAGTCCTGATCGTTCGGGTCCCATCGATTGACGGACGTCGGTCGCGGCGATTGGGCAATCTTGAGCATAGCCTACGATGGGTAGCGTTGTGATGTTCTGTTGTGATAATTTGGTGTGTCCAGTGTGTGCCGCGTGGTTACACACCCGCTTCACACGCGTGATCCGGGACTGTTTCCGGATCCGGTCAGGGATATGCACTACTGACGAGCTCAAACGAGGGCGAAACTCGAGTATAGTGCTTCCATATTGACGTGGATAGGCCTTAGGTTCATACCAGAATGCGATCGGCGTTGCCAGTAGTGGGTTGTGCTCAATATTTAAATTTCAAATCCCGAAACAACCACATAATCAATTGATTATTGCTCACTGTATTTAGGAGGCCTGGTGTTCCTTGCCAGTGAGAAGTCCTGATCGTTCGGGTCCCATCGATTGACGGACGTCGGTCGCGGCGATTGGGCAATCTTGAGCATAGCCTACGATGGGTAGCGTTGTGATGTTCTGCTGTGATAATTTGGTGTGTCCAGTGTGTGCCGCGTGGTTACACACCCGCTTCACACGCGTGATCGGGACTGTTTCCGGATCCGGTCAGGGATATGCACTACTGACGAGCTCAAACGAGGGCGAAACTCGAGTCTAGTGCTTCCATATTGACGTGGATAGGCCTTAGGTTCATACCAGAATGCGATCGGCGTTGCCAGTAGTGGGTTGTGCTCAATATTTAAATTTCAAATCCCGAAACAACCACATAATCTCTAGAATATATCAGGCTTAATTAACACTTCACACCTAACCCCCTCTTGGCATTTGATTGGACTCTCTAGAATATATCAGGCTTAATTAACACTTCACACCCAACCCCCTCTTGGCATTTGATTGGACTCTCTTGAATATATCAGGCTTAATTAACACTTCACACCCAACTCCCTCTGGGCATTTGATTGGACTCTCTAGAATATATCAGGCTTAATTAACACTTCACACCCAACCCCCTCTTGGCATTTGATTGGACTCTCTATCTCTAGAATATATAATCAGATTATCTTGAAGAATATATAATCAGATTATCTGCTTATAATCAGATTGCTACTGGAACTATTAGTGTTGGAACTCTTCGCTGGTTGCTGAGGATGGGAACGGAGCGCTTATGGGAATGTCCCAAATTCTGTGATGTCGGTTCCTAAATCAATCAATCAATCAATCAATCAATCTCTAGAATATATCAGGCTTAATTAACACTTCACACCTAACCCTCTCTTGGCATTTGATTGGACTCTCTAGAATATATCAGGCTTAATTAACACTTCTCACTCAACTCCCTCTCGGCATTTGATTGGACTCTCTAGAATATATCAGGCTTAATTAACACTTCACATCCAACTCCCTATGGGCATTTGATTGGACTCTCTAGAATATATCAGGCTTAATTAACACTTCGCACTTAACCCACTCTTGGCATTTGATTGGACTCTCTAGAATATATCAGGCTTAATCAACACTTATCCCTCAACTCCCTCAGTGCATTTGATTGGACTCTCTAGAATAATATCAGGCTTAATTAACACTTCACACTCAACTCCCTCTGGGCATTTGATTGGACTCTCTAGAATATATCAGGCTTAAATAACACTTCACACTCAACTCCCTCTGGGCATTTGATTGGACTCTCTAGAATATATCAGGCTTAATTAACACTTCACACTCAACTCCCTCTGGGCATTTGATTGGACTCTATAGCTAGAATATATCAGGCTTAACACTTCACAAACTCCCTCTGGGCATTTGATTGGACTCTCTAGAATATATCAGGCTTAATTAACACTTCACACCCAACCCCCTCTTGGCATTTGATTGGACTCTCTATCTCTAGAATATATAATCAGATTATCTTGAAGAATATATAATCAGATTATCTGCATATAATCAGATTGCTACTGGAACTATTAGTGTTGGAACTCTTCGCTGGTTGCTGAGGATGGGGACGGAGCGCTTATGGGAATGTCCCGAATGCTGTGATGTCGGTTCCTAAATCAATCAATCAATCAATCAATCTCTAGAATATATCAGGCTTAATTAACACTTCACACCCAACCCCCTCTTGGCATTTGATTGGACTCTCTAGAATATATCAGGCTTAATTAACACTTCACACCCAACCCCCTCTTGGCATTTGATTGGACTCTCTAGAATATATCAGGCTTAATTAACACTTCACACTTAACTCCCTCTGGGCATTTGATTAGACTCTCTAGAATATATCAGGCTTAATTAACACTTATCCCTCAACTCCCTCTGTGCATTTGATTGGACTCTCTAGAATAATATCAGGCTTAATTAACACTTCACACTCAACTCCCTCTGGGCATTTGATTGGACTCTCTAGAATATATCAGGCTTAATTAACACTTCACACTCAACTCCCTCTGGGCATTTGATTGGACTCTCTAGCTAGAATATATCAGGCTTAACACTTCACACCCAACTCCCTCTGGGCATTTGATTGGACTCTCTAGAATATATCAGGCTTAATTAACACTTCACACTCAACTCCCTCTGGGCATTTGATTGGACTCTCTAGCTAGAATATATCAGGCTTAACACTTCACACCCAACTCCCTCTGGGCATTTGATTGGACTCTCTAGAATATATCAGGCTTAATTAACACTTCACACCCAACTCCCTCTGGGCATTTGATTGGACTCTCTAGAACAGTGGTTCTCAACCGGTCGGGGGGGGGGGGATTTTAGGTTTTCCAAAGGGGGGGGGGGGGGAATTAAGATTATTTCAAGATAGCATTAATACAAGAACCGATTACTTGATATTGTTTTTCCCTTCATACTGTACTGTTCTGTACGTCTCACCCTTCTAAAATTCAATTTATAAAGTAAGAAGACCCACAAATCATGCTTTATATGGACGTCTAGACTTGTTTTAGTATGTGCTATTAAATTTAGCTTCCATTATTACGTATACTGTGTAGGGGCGGGGCGGGGTTTTTATGTAGGAAATACGAAAGGGAGGAATGACGTTCTGAAAATATGGTAAGGAGAAGGCGGGGGGAGGGGGGCACGGAACAAATTTTTAGGTAAGAAATACGAAGGGGGGAAGGGGGTGACGTTCTGAAAATATGGTGAAGGGGCGGAAAAGGGAACACT
>JACEFZ010012142.1:0-24082 GCA_014155875.1 Cepaea nemoralis
CCCAAAATTTTTTTCGTATTTTGGGCTTTTAAGGGCCAAAAAAACCCCAAAATTTCTTTTCCCAAATTGTGTGAAATTTGATTTTAAAAGCCCTTAATGTATGAGACCCTTTTTCTTGAATAGAAAAAGATGAAGAGAATTAACTAGGTACAGAATAGGATGGGAAACATAGTTGTCAATTCCAAATCAATCAAGGTATTACTTAATCGGTAGACAGGCATAGGTGAGGATGAAACTGCACATCTGCTAGTCTAAACCTTGAACACCATATAATGGAAGTTTCAATGGAGAGCAACCAATTATGTTGTGGATAACTATTTGAGAGCACCAAGACTCTTCACCTTCCACTGTTTATTTTCCTAGGATCACAATGCTTTTAGGTATTTTCTTTTTTGATTTTCTTGAGAAAAATATAGAACATTTAAGTTCTGATGTTCATATTGATGATATCTTTAGATTTATGATGGATGCTGAAATTTCAGGTAGTGGTCATACTCAGCTAGATCCAGACCTGACTTTGTGAATGCAGCACTTTGTGAAAGTAGTAGTAGCAGGTTCTGTCCTTCCAGGACAGGTTTTACATATCCTTTAGTATATGTAAAGTGGGGAGAAAAACCAGTGAGCCATAATAGATCTAACCGTGAAAAAATAAAACAAGAACACTCAAGAATAGAGTCTACACTGACTGAATGCTACCGAGATCCAAGAACTGGATGGGAGACCAACCAGGGTGTACCCAGTTTTCTTCCACAGATTATAACTAGGCCAGCAAAAGAGGCCCAATAATTATAAATAAGAACGGATACAACACTGAGGACAATGTATGATACAATGGCACAGCCAGGAGATAGATAATTAGTTAGAGATGAATATATAAATACTCTTGGAATTGTACTGCATTGATTGTTGTATGTTATTGCATGTATACTCAATAGCTCCATATATATATATGTCAGAGCCTAAGTGTGCAGCAACATCGTTACGGCACCCGGCGGACAAGAGTTGTCGGCTGGCGAGATTCTTACCTGACACGCGACCAGCGCTGACGACAGACGCACGCAAAGCCACGTGACCCCACGAGAGGCAGTGGACAGTGTGTGTGTTAATCTCAGACCAAGCTGGGACTGGACATCTGAACGGACGTGTGTGTCGAGAGCAAGGCGTTTGTGTGAATCTCCGTGGTTGTGAGCTGAACGACTGATATCGTGAGCGTCAGACCTATGAGCTGTATTGTGGTTGTGAGTTATATGTTGTACATTGCTGTAACTATTGTTATGTATTTAATGTGGTAATAAATCCATTGAACTTGTGTTGCTATGTTTTACGTCGAATTACGTTGTACTTGTACTGTCTCACATGTGTTAGCCAACGAGCCTAATAGAAGATCCTGACATGTGTGGACGTGGGTTGCTCGTCTTTATTTAAGAACCTAATATATTTAGACGTGTGTTGTTCATCTTTGTGATTTAAAACTATAATTCTTGTACTTGTAAAATTTGTCAAGGTTATAGTGATGTACATGTGATCGGAAAAGTCTCAGTGTGATCCATTACTACATTGTCTAAATATGTTTAAGATCATTAGTAAATGTACAGTACATATTGTTTGATCCTGTAAACGTGTTAAACATTTGTGATCTGTGAAAATTGTCATCGTTTGACCTTGTCAACATTGTGATTTTGCCACCATTTTGACCTTGTCGCCATCTTGTAAACTTGATGTCTTTGTCCTTACTGAATGTCATCTTGATGTAAGTAATGTGTCATCAATGTTATTGAGTGTTCAATCACAGATATATTGTTTTTGTGTATTGAGTTTGTGGAACGCAAAGAGTTTTGGAAAGAGTGTAACTTCTGTTGAAAGAAACACTGTTGACGACAAATTTACGACATACAATTATACTCAACGCCATTCAAACCTAATCAACACTTAGTGACTTACAGGCACACACCAACAAACACACGCTAACTTATTTCTCTCCAAAAACAAAGCAGGTTTTTGCGTACCATCCATAACCCTGCCGTAGAGGTCATTCGTGGTTCTGAAGTACGACCCTACAGTTTTCTAGCCCGATTGCCCAACCATTCGTCACCATATCCAAGGGCACTTGAGTATATTTTTCTTCACTTTAACTTTACGTATGCATTAGTGGGCACGCATCGTATAGTCAAATCAATTGTAAGTTGTTTTTCTACTAACCATTTATAATATATTTTGTGTGGTTGATTGTCATTGACGTATTCTCTCCATCATGTCGTCATTATTTGATTTCATCGATATGGGTTTAAAATTAAAGTTACAAGGTGATGAGTTAACAAAGTGGAGTGAGAACAAATACGCAGAATACCTACTTGTTCAGGAAAAAGCTGCCGAACGCGATGAAAGAGCAGCAGAAAGAGCTCTAAAACAAGCAGAAATGGCTGCCAAGCAAGCTGAGGCAGAAACAGCCTTGAAACAGGCAGAGATTGAAAAAGCTGCCAAGCAAGTAGAGGCAGAAACAGCATTAAAGCAAGCCGAAGTAGAAATGGCTGCAAAGACAAAGCAAGCTGAGATAGACAGTGAACTTAAGAAAGCAGAAATAGCAGCGCAGAGTAAGAGGGAAGAATTAGAATTACAGTTGAAAATGAAACAACTGGACACCGAGACTGCAATGAATAAAGAGTCAAAGAAATCTGAAAGACTGGAGAAAGAAAACCAGTATAAGAAGTACCAAGGTATCGTTCGTAACTATACCTCGGGTGACTGCATAGCAGCTTTTACCCAAAATTTTGAGACTTTAATGGAACATTACCAAGTTCCACTTTCGGAATGGAATATTTTATATATGAGGAGTCTATCTGGGGAACCTCTGAAAGTCATTGAAACCATCCCCAAAGACCTCAGAAAAGAGTACCATTACATTAAATCTAAAATAATGGCAACATTTCATGTTAGACGAGGCAGGGTACAGAGAACAATTCAGTAAACTGAGTCCAAAATCAACTCAAACGTTCTCTGACTACCTCTGTTTAGTCCGAGACATTTTCAGCAAATGGACTTCATCAGCCAAAATTAACAAAAATTATGATAAATTAGAAGATCTCATTATTCGAGATAAAGTTATTTCTTCTGTCCCATCAGCTTTTTCTAAGTTCTTACAGGAGAATGAATGTACAAGTGTGGAAGAAATGGAAAGACGTGGGTCGGCCTATTATACGGCAAATAAACAGTGTTTTGCCACTGAAGCTACTGACAGTAACTGGGTAGCAGCAGCCAACTATGAGAACAACTATAGTAGGCAAAAACCAAACAGGCCTACCTCTGATAGAGTTAGACAATGCACGCACTGTAAATTGTCTCACCATTTGAACGAGATGTGCGATAAAAACCCAGGGTACCTAACATACTTGCAAAATATGGTAAACAGACAAGACATAGAACGTAGATCGTTCAAAAGTTTACGTAAATGTTTTCTCTGCAAGGCTTACGGTCACTATCGTATGGATTGTAGAGGCAGGCATATGACCAACAAAGCCAATGCCGCCTTGTTCGATAGCTCAACGTCAGAAGACGAAAATCCAGAAAAACATCCTGTACATGCAGCACAGGCTTGTGATGTCTTCAGTGCTAACAAATGTACTGTCTGTAATACCTTCAATGAAAATGGTACCTTAACATGCGGGCACGCCGTCCCTATTGCCAATGAGGAAGCTAACTTGGCAATAGACTCAAAATGCAGTTCAGCAAAGAACGTAAGAAAAGTGAACATCACAGACATGAAGACAACACCAGATTATGTACCATATTGTAATAATGTTATTAACATCACTCAACCTCATTCCTTATGTAAAGAGATCAATACTCAACAAGAAGGTGAGGAGATGAACAAAACCTCAAGACTGTCGTTAGGAAAATTAACATTCCATAAAGGTTACATCAATGACACAGTATGCACATGTGTACGCGACACAGGGTCCTGTCTTATCGGTCTTCGAAAGACCTTAGCTGATCCTAAAGACTACCTAGATGAGTACATCTATTGCAAAACTGTTTCAGGGACAGTAGAGAAATATCCCATGGCATGGGCCAATATAAAATCACCTTTCCTATCAGGCAGAGTAACTTGTGCTTTATTAGACAATCCATGTTGTGATTTATTAATTGGAAATGTATTAAATGTGACAGATTACATAGAGTCCAAACCTCACACAAGGCAAAAAGTTAACACCACAAAAAATACTACCTTAACTACCCCACTCATCATACAACAACATGATGAACAGACCAAGATACCACACCATACCAACGTGATTACCATCTCAGAACAAGAAGAAACAGAAACTGGTGTGTATCAGCACAAAGGAAAAGGTGCAGAAAACAAACAGTTCACAACAGCGAGGAAAGATCACAAATCATCATGGCATATACTATACCTACTATACTCTCTGTTAACTACACACTTAACCAAATGCACACAGTGGATAGTTATACTTGCACTACTGATTGTAAATACAAAACAAATGTCTTCACAAACAGTTATATTTCCACATCATCATGACACAACACAGATGATATTACTCATGACAAACCAGCAGACTTTGTTACTTATGTCATTACTGTTGAACCAAATTTTGTTACTGCCACTCATAATCTCTATGTTAAATCAACTCATACGAATACCTATGCTGAACAATGTAAAACATCAGTCGGTGGAATTACTGACAAAAATCAGCAACAAATTACCCTACATATTGTGGAAAATATACACAAATTGCAAAAGATCGTACAAACATGCACGATTACATTTCACAACGATACATGGTGTATTATTATTGTTTGAACTATTGAATGTATACACACATGTACGAGTGCAGGTTTGGAGATAGCACTCAAAATGATCTCAACATAAAATTTGAAAATCCTTTTGGAAGATTTTAACCGTAACCCACTTTATATCCTTAGATCCAGTAACTCCAGACAGGCCTTGTCTGCTATACGACTCCTCCTATCTGACATTCTTAATATCATTCACTATACTGACGACATCTGTGTCCATACACAGACAACGACGAAACTATAACATTGACACCTGGACAGGACGTTCTACTACTACTACCTAGTATCAGACAGCACTGACTAACAGTGAAGCCTTCAAAGGTGAGCAGGGCTTACCAAGAGATATCATTTTTGGGGTACAGAATATCCAATGGCTTTGTCATGACAGACAACAAAATTGTCTCCAAAATTCTAAAACTGTCACTTCCAACAAATAAGAAACAAGCCCGCAGTTTGTTGGGACTTATTAATTAGTATAGAAACTTTATTCCTGATTTTTCAGAACTGACTGAGGTTTTTTCTAACTTACTAACCAAGAATAAACCCGAAAAAGTTGTAAACGATGAATGCCTACGAAATGCATTTGATAAAGTTTTGGCACACTTTTCTGATAAGAATACACCTAATCTCATCCTTAAATTGCCCAACATTCGTTTACCTTTCAGATTGAGAACAGATGCTAGCTCCATTGCGATCGGTGCAGTCCTTTTGCAGGAATACAACGATATCCTGCATCCCGTTTGTTTTCTATCAAGAAAACTAAGACCCCGAGAGCGGGCCTGGTCCATTCCGCAATTAGAGGCATTGTCCTTAGTAGAAAGTGTAACAAAGCTGTCCAGATATCTTCTAGGACGTCACTTTATCATCGAAACTGACAACAGTCCATTAAGGTATATCAATTCCACAGTACCATCAAATAACATGATTGCTCGCTGGTCCTTGAAGCTTCAGAATTTCAGTTTTGAAGTTCGCCATATTCCCGGCAGAATGAATACAATCGCCGACCTTTTGTCCCGTTGTCCGACAGACCCAGTAAGCAATGTCTGAGTGCACTGTGTAATATTACACTCAGCCCAACACAGCCACCAATGAGTGAATTTTTTTCCATTCACCTACTGTGTAAGGTCAATAATCAAATTGTGATACGGTTTGGAAACCGACATGTATAATATACTTATTTTAATCAAGTCATGTAATGAGTGTAGTATAATTGTGTAGTGTGTGTTAGAATGAGAACGATATTAATTGTATATAGACACCAACAACAGTGTCACAAACGCTTAACCAATTATCAAAAGCGAACTTTACCATTGTGACATTTGTGGGTGATTTTTTTTTCACCGTGATATTTTAACATGTGCAAATGTGGACCGAACATTGACTCCTACATCACCTCTACAGCGAATGTGATCCAAATCGTTCGACGTGTGAACACATCGGAAATAAGAACATTCCATCATAATCCGTTGTCATACTATAACATCAGACACGAACTGTGAGAACATTCTACTATCCGTTCCGAAATAAAACCGGATCATTTGTGTTCAGAAAATGTAACATCAACCAAATTTTTCGTTTCGTGTGCATTTCCGGTATAATTTAAAAAGTATAACATAATTAGCAGACTATGTACAAATTTCCAAAAATTTATGACACTTGTAAAATCCTTTCGAATCTATAAAATATAATATACCAATTGGGTACTTATTTATTTTGATTAGTGTAATCTTAGAATTATATCTTGATTAATGTATTCATATTACCGACTTTTTCTCGTTAATATGAAGAAACGTCAAGCAATGACGCTAAGAATTTAAATAATTATTGTAATGTATGGAATTTCTTAAATGTCAAAATTACTTCCCTTGCATTTGTGAATTACATCAAGGGCCATAATTTGAAACATATTCATTAATGTATATTGTATAGATAGACATTTTGTTGCTCAAAGGTTTGGCACAGCAGGTAGGCGTCCACCAAGCATGTCATAAAGCTGCCAACATTGCAAACCAACATAAGAGCTCCTGACCAAATGAGGGCAGAGTTTAAGTGTTTAATACGACTAAATACAAAGCCGTATTTCAGTCTGGCTAGATGGTTGTTGCAAAACAATCATATTATTACTTTTTTTTCAAATAGCTGGGAGGTAGATGCGTGAAGCTGGTGCTACTGATCTGACTGGGTATTATTGCAATGAAGGTAACCAGGCATCAGGGGGATGAAACCTGAATTGTGTTAAAAATTGTACTTCATTTGTCATGTCAATGCAACTTACATTTTTTGTGTATATATTTCTATGCCTTATATGTATTTTCATGCATAACACTGGGAAAGAGTAGTCTCTGACATGAAATTAACACTACCCCAGTATATACATACATCATGAATGAAAGATGGCATCTTTCATTGAAGTACCCGGGGAGAATGTCAGAGCCTAAGTGTGCAGCAACATCGTTACGGCACCCGGCGGACAAGAGTTGTCGGCTGGCGAGATTCTTACCTGACACGCGACCAGCGCTGACGACAGACGCACGCAAAGCCACGTGACCCCACGAGAGGCAGTGGACAGTGTGTGTGTTAATCTCAGACCAAGCTGGGACTGGACATCTGAACGGACGTGTGTGTCGAGAGCAAGGCGTTTGTGTGAATCTCCGTGGTTGTGAGCTGAACGACTGATATCGTGAGCGTCAGACCTATGAGCTGTATTGTGGTTGTGAGTTATATGTTGTACATTGCTGTAACTATTGTTATGTATTTAATGTGGTAATAAATCCATTGAACTTGTGTTGCTATGTTTTACGTCGAATTACGTTGTACTTGTACTGTCTCACATGTGTTAGCCAACGAGCCTAATAGAAGATCCTGACATATATATATATATATATATAATAAATGATGAAAAATTACGGGTTATTTTCTCTGTTGAGAGTTCGCTTGTCATAGTAAAATTGTTGTTAATTATTTATTTGGTAGAGGAGAGGTAAGGAACCACCCCTAATGACATTTGGGATACTCAGTAAAATTTCATTGTTTTCCTGGAGGTATTCCTTGGTTCTATAAAATTCTATTTAATAGTCTCAAATCATTGAGCCAGTAACAGCTAAATTAATTTTAACGGACAGGATAACATTGAGAAAGAGAAACTTAGTATTCTTTATCTCTTTGGGGTTGAGCCATCAACTATTTATCCGACAACAGGACATGCGGTTTATAAACAAGAGAGTGTCCCTGAATGACAGCCCAACCTTGGACTTGACGACCTGAGACACCAGACATTAACAGACGGTTGAAGGACATAACAATATCCAGAATACCGAGACATCCCCCTTAGCACGACTATTACAGACGACACGAGGTCAAGTACCAAGTGACCACAAACCGATCAGACTGGACTAGACTATGGTTGAGAAAGGATGTGTTTGGATGTTTGTGTGTGTGTGTGAGAGAGAGAGAGAGAGAGAGAGAGAGAGAGAGAGAGAGAGAGAGAGAGAGAGAGAGAGTACTGAATACATTACAGAAGAGTTGCTAATGCTAAGAGAGTGTGGCATTGAATGGCCTGTGCGCTAGTGTGTGAGATAACATGTGATACGAGAGCGCACGAGTGGTGAGATAACCTGTGATACGAGAGCCAACGAGTGCATTGCTGAGTGTTGCAATATATTTTGCCATAAATTTTTATGATCGTAACTTGTGATTAACGTAGAGCATATTTTCACGTTATTAAATACCTATACATGCACACTGTGTTGACAGGTTATTTGTGAATGTATCAATTTCTGTCATAACCACGACTAACGAGTGGCTGAAACGTTGACAGCACATGCACAAACAACACAAATATGGGTATCCATTGGGTTGGCAAAATTCTAGAAGACCTGGACTTTTCCGACGACATAGAGCTTTTGAGTTCAACACACCCAGATGCCCAAGAAAAAATAAACCATCTCCAAAATGTTTCAGGACAAATTAGTCTCCAAATTAACACCACAAAAACAAATATTATCGATCTTACGAACAGTTCAGACGACACCAAATTAAACAACTTCGTTCTTGAAAAAGTCAACAGCTTCACATACCTAGGAAGCAAAATGACATCTACAGGGTTCTCAACACCAGAAATGTCATCTAAAATTGCACTGGAATCTGGTGCCTTCAATAAACTGTCAAACATCTGGAAGTCAAAGACACTCAGCAAACATACGAAACTTAAAATCTTCAACTCTTGTGTGATTCCAGTGTTAACGTATGGATGTGAAAGTTGGAAATCAACGGTAGCTTTAGATAACAAAATTAGATAATTTTGAGAACAAATGTCTTAGAAGAATTCTAAACATCCACTGGACAGACTTCAGAACCAATACACAAATAAGACAAGAGACTAAGCAAGATATTGTATCCAATTTTATAAGAAAACGCCATTGGAACTACATCGGCCATGTACTCAGAATGGACAAGACAAGACTCCCCTACCAAGCCCTCATATGGTCACTGGTAGGGAAAAGAAAACGGGGAAGACCAAGAGAGACCCTGCGTAGAACCATCATTAGAGAAGGCTCATTCAACGGCCAAGTAAACATCCAAGATCTACAACAGGTAGCAGCGAACCGCCAGACATGGAGAGCCATGACTTCTGACCTATGCGCCGCCTTGGGCTCAAGAGGAAAGACTAACTAACTAATTTGGCCTTTGCCGCTCCGTGGCTAAGGTGCTGCGGACGCATTTCGTAATTCCACATACCCGCGTTAGAAACACAGCTGCGGGAGATTTTGCAACTGACCGCCTTGCGTTGTTTTGTGACCAATTGCTTTGGGTGCTGGTCGTTCAGAAAGCAATGGCAAACTACTGAACGTAAACTTGCCAAGATATCAGAGCACCCTAAAATGATGTGGTTGACTGCGACGTCCTGCAAGAGATGTTCAACACTAACTTTGTTTCTTTTTTCCTTCAGATTGGCTAACGGTTCCCAGAGAATCCAGAGCTGCCCCATCAGGTCCCCACGTCCCTGTATGTCGGTTGTGTTGGGGGATCATCCCAACCCCTGGCAAGATCAAGCGCAGAGATACTACACTTTGACCTTAGCTAAAAGGCCGAGAAGTTATCTCTTCTTGAATTTAGCCTGTAAAACAGGCCGGACAAAAATTGTATATTAGCAATACGAAATGCGGATATGACGAAAAGGATAAAACATTGAATGTTCTATCGGAGAATAATAGAAAAATGCATTAGAAAATTCTCATTTTTCTAACAAAGATCCAAAAGTTTTACAAACATTTTGATGATGTCCTAAACGTTTTATCACATTCTTTATAATCGGTATAACTCTAGATAATTTCTTTAAATATTTTATGAAACATTAAGATATATAATACAATGTTTTAAATTACACAATACAGCAATAATACTCTTAGTAATGTCCCTTGAAATAACTTACGTTGCTAAGCCCCTGTGCGCGATTTAAATTACATATCTTTCTGTTTAATGTGGCTTTCTTTAGTTGGAAACTGATGTTACAAGGTGCGTTGCGTGTTTTCTTTTACATTTACAAAATACATCAAGATCTCCAAACGTCAAATGCAGCAAGATTCTCTCATTATTTGTGTAAACATTTTCGACCTCTCAATTCCATGGACACCCCTCTGACATGTCTCCACCTTGTCGTGGTTGAGGGGTTTGCGTGTCCCAATGACCCCAAGAGCTCTGCCGAAGGAAGCGCAACTACATGTCGGACAGGCCTTGGGTGACGGACCAGACCAAGAGAGACACAACCTGCTGTTCTGCAGGTAGACTGAGGATAGCAGCCAGAAATCCAAATCAGGCGCATGATGCCACAAATTCTTGGTCCGGACACATACTCTAAGGCTCTCAACTGAGGGATATGGCTGAACTCCTCTAAGCCATTAATCCTCGGATGTGAGAGCAGGGCTGATACTCACCTACCTCAAAATAGCGGTCAGATGCTGAGCTCGCTACAAGCTGGTCCAGATACTTGTTCGAAGGCTCTCAGCTTGGGGATATGAGGGACCCTCGGATGAGAGGGCCTGGCCGTGTCTCGCTCACTGATGCATGGAGGTCAGGTGTTAAGCCGGCAGCACATGTAGCATACATCGTGAACGGTTACTAAAGGTAGAAAAAGCGCCCCAATCGCACGCGATGGTTACGATGAAAGTCTGTATCTATACTCATAGAGTTAGCGTAGTCAAAGGTGGAAGAGCGTCTCATTGACACGAAATGGAGCGCTTGGCTAGTGAAGCCATTACGTGGAAGCCCGAAGCGAAAACTTGCCGAGTGGATGTCGTCTGCAGATTGTCCGTCCCTGGTCTGCGTGGAGAGCGGCCAGTGGCCAAACGAAATACCCAATACATGGAAGTGGGGAATTAAAGCAGCCATGAGCATGACGTGGCGATTACTCGGGTGAGCCTAGTCTCAGAGCGCTATGTACCGGCTCTGCAATTATGGGAGCCTCCTTGGATGGCGGGGAATGCCCATGGTCTGCCCCTGCCTTCCCTTGAGGGTGACCGTGATGTCTTTGACCGTTCTACCTTGACCAGATGAGATGTTGACGACACCACAACAGTAACAGGCTAATGTCCGTCGAAACCGGAGGAAGCTTAACCTAATTAAAAAATGCCCGCTGAAGTCGGATGCGCCGGCTAAGGGTGGCAAATAAAAACTGGCACAACCAATTACATCGAGTGAAATGTCCATCGTGCTCGGAACAGCTCTGAAAATTTTGTTTTCTGGGCCTTCGGGCCCGGAACAGCTCTGACAATTTTGTTTTCCGAGCACACGGAATTCCGAGCATTTCCGAGCACACGTCCGAACCGAAAGCTCGCTGAGTGTCCGCTCGTCTTTCTGGTCAGTCTGCTCTATGTAGCGTGCAAGAAGGGCCTTACCTTTATCCGCATCCGACTTTTTTCATGTGAGGTCTGTGCCTTGAAAGTCTGGGATACCACTACGTTGTGCGGCACCGTTCATGCTCTTATGGAGGCGCCAGAATGTCGTAAGAAATCGCTCAGAGCACACCTTCCTGCAGAACTCGTCCCATTTCTCGGCCTTGGCCTGTTTGGCGCAGGATTTGAATAAAGTCATCGTTTTTTTAATGAATTGGTATAGGTGCCGGTCGTTCAGAAAGCAATGGCAAACTACTGAAAGTAAACTTGCAAAGATATCACAAACGCCCAAAAATGATGGGTTTGACTGCGACTTCCTGCAAATAATATGCAACTAACTTTCTTTTCTTAAATTTGGCCTGTAAAACAAGCCAGAAAAAATTTCTTTTCATTCAACCCACAATCATGCTCTTATCATTGAAAGTATAAAACATGAAATGCTATACTGAAAAGAAATTAAAAAATGAGTTAGAAAATTTTCACGTTTCTAAAAATAATCCAACATTTTTATAAAAGCCTTAAAGATACCTTAACATTTTTATCACTTTGTTTATAGGGCATATAACAGTATTTAATTTCTTTAAATATTTATAAAACATTAAGATAAATACTACAATTATATAAATTACTTAATATAGCAATGGTACTGTTAATAATGTCCCTTGATATAACTTATGTTGGTACGTCCCTTTTCAAAAATTTTAATTATGTGTCTTTCTTTTTAATGATATTGTATTTCGTACACAATTGTGTTTTTACAAGGTGCGTTGCGTGTTTTCTTTTACATTTACAAAATACACGACCTCCAGACATCAAATGCAGCAACATTCTCTAATTGTTTGTGTAATGATGGGTTTGCATACTATTTATTACATAGCATACATTATTTCCTCGCAGACATTAAATGCGGTTTGCATTCAAATGTTGCATATAAATAGGAATTGTAGGTATCACGTTCAAACATTAAGTGTGTATTGTCAGAATCCTACAAACAATCGTTTCTAGTAATATTGTGTGAGTTATGTCTCTTATAACAATAGGACCATTCATCCAAATTGGATTGTTCTCCTTCAGTTTACAACATTTTCGACCTCTCAAATCCACAGACACAAATATTTCGATTTAATGTTTCCCTATACGCAAGAAAGCGTATGTTGTTCAATTGTAAGTACGTTTTCAACACGGAAGGCATGATAGCGTGGTGGCTAGATGCTCGCCTGTCAGCTCGGTGATCATGAGTTCGAATCTGCATGGGTGGGGGTTGGGGTGGGGTGGGGGGGGGGAGGAGGAGACATTTTACAATGAATCTGGCCTCCCTGCTCGTCCCTAGCTGATGAAGGATAATCGTCGCAAAATCCTTTGTTTTTCCGTCATTGTGTTCTGTATAACTGCACTACTTCGTGTTATTTTATATTGTTTACATTTCTACAGCTTTACGACAGACAAGCCAGGAAACATCTAATGGCTGTGGCAATGAGATTTCTGAGGAGAATACAAAGAATGCAATGGATGGACAGACAACCGAATGAGAATGTTCTTTCAAGGAAAAAATAAAAAAAAAAAACATAAACTGGATAGAAAAATTAAACGCAAACAGACCAGTTTTGTTTAATAATCATGGTACGATGAGAAATAAACTTGAAAACTTAGTGACTTTAGGAAACTTAATGGGAAAAGAGGATGTGGAGATATATGCCAGCATGGCTTAGCATAATCGAAACAAAAACAGAGACACGGCCATAGACTGGCGACGGTGTGAGATGGCGTCAACCTAACCAAAGTACAATGGAAGGTCCTCAACCTGTGAGCACCATTTTTTTCGTTTTTTTTTTCAATGGTACAATGTTGGTAGGGAACTCACTTCTGTGATTTTGTTGAAAAATTATCTTTCATACAAAGCAGTGTGTATTTACATGATGTTATGTGTGCTTCTTTTGTTTGTGTATATCACATAACCTTGCCGTTTGTTAATGTGAAGCGACACATGCGCGAATAAACGAAATGCATTCATACATACATATGTTAATATAACATTTATGGCATGGTGCATATACACTTGCATTCCTTGTATAGTGAAGGACGGAGACTCATAAATTGTTATTTCTATTGTTTGATCTTTCATAGCGTACACATATGTGTATTTACAAGGTGCGTTGTGTCTGAGTTTGCATTTTCGAATACAACATAAACATTTGTATACCAATGATAATATTACTGTCACAAAGTGAATGATGACAGAGTGACAGATGGAGTGGCTATGGTTGTGTCTAGGGTATGTCTATCTATCTATCTATCTATCTATCTATCTATCTATCTATCTATCTATCTATTTATCTATCTATCTATCTATCTATCTATCTATCTATCTATCTATCTATCTATCTATCTATCTATCTATCTATCTATCTATCTATCTATCTATCTATCTATCTATCTATCTATCTATCTATCTATCTATCTATCTATCTATCTATCTATCTATCTGTCTGTCTGTCTGTCTGTCTGTCTGTCTGTCTGTCTGTCTGTCTGTCTGTCTGTCTGTCTGTCTGTCTGTCTGTCTGTCTGTCTGTCTGTCTGTCTGTCTGTCTGTCTGTCTGTCTGTCTGTCTGTCTGTCTGTCTGTCTGTCTGTCTGTCTGTCTGTCTGTCTGTCTGTCTGTCTGTCTGTCTGTCTGTCTGTCTGTCTTTCTGTCTGTCTGTCTGTCTCTGTCTGTCTGTCTGTCTCTGTCTGTCTGTCTGTCTGTCTGTCTGTCTGTCTGTCTGTCTGTCTGTATGTCTGTCTGTCTGTCTGTCTGTCTATAGCCAGGGGACTTAACTTAAGATATAGCAATGCTACTAAAAGTTATGTCCCTTGTTTTATTTTTTCGTATGTTGATTCATGTAATTACAAAATTAAATTTTAGTAAGTAAATATGATTATTGTACACTAAGAAACTATTACAGTTGGTTGCACAGGAATGAAAAGAAAACATGTAGAAAATTTCATATCAATTGGATGGACCGCATAAAGAACGGACATACATACATACATTGTGTTTTTATATATATATATATTATATATATATATATATATATATATATATATATATATATATATATATATATATATATATATATATATATATATATATATATATTGCATAGGCACAGGTACAGTACACGTAGTCCCAAACACTATCACTGATGACCACTGGGCTCAGTCTCTAATACTTAGCCACCGAATTACTCTCACTGAAAAACAAAGGGCGGAGTTCTCTCGCTAACTCCTCTACTATTCAACCTTTTTCCGACCGCCGACCTTCATTGTCGGGTCCCAAAACTCAACTATCCCTCAATGTTTTTCACTTGTCTTTTTACCCTTTTTTCAGCCCTCCCCGGGGAATGCCCTTTAGCCCCGCGAACTTGTTTATGTGGTAGCATTGCTATCAAGGCCAATCACCTTAATGTTAGTGAACCCAGGCATGTTTCAATTACATTCGTGGCATGGTGTAATTACCTACACATTACTTGTTGATGATGGTAGGGTAATCATTTGCTCTTATGATGTATTTTGTGTTCGCATATCCTTTACAGGACATCGCTGTCAACATCAGTCAGCTGATTGTTGATTTCTTGGCAAGATTACGCTCAGTAGTTTGCCATTGATTTCTGAGCGGTCGGCTCACATACCCCTAAGTTACCGACGCGGCGAGAACCGCTACCTATTCTCGTACACGTCACATTACTCACGAGAGTATACGGGATTACGGAGAAGGACGTTAAACTCCTCGGCCAGGGAGACCGGCACGCAGTCCCTACTACGAGAAAATTACGCACTCGAGACATCCACATTTGGGGTGATGGCAGGCGTCAACCTAACCAAAGTGCAATGGAAGTGCCTCAATCTGTAAACACCATATTTTTTTTTGGTTTGTTTTTTCAATGCTCCAATGTTGGGTAGAAGAGTTATTTCCGTAATTTTTTTTTTTTCTTCAAAACATAAGCTTTCATACAAAGGAGTGTGTATTTACATGGTGTAATGTGTATTTCTAGTTAGTGTTAAGTGACACTTATGCGAATAAAAGAAATAAATTCATACATACATATGATAATATAACATTTATGGCAAGGTGAATGTACACAGGCATTCCTTGCATAAGGAAGGAAGAAGGCCCATCATTTTTTTTTTAAATGGCGTACACAACTCAGCATTTACAAGGTCCGTTGTGTGTGTGTGTGTGTGTGTGTGTGTGTGTGTGTTTGCGAATACAACATATACATTCATATACACATGATAATATTACATTCATGGCATGGTGTAACTACCTACACATTACTTATTGATGATGGTGGTGGAGTAATCATTTGCCCTCATGCATACTACACAATTGCAATAGAAATTCTTTTATGTTCTATGTATTCTCATTCCCTCTTAGTTTTATTTAGACAAGTCTAGAGGGATCAATGAATGTATCATACAGTAATCATTGCAGGGTCCATTCTCCATTGCTCCAAGCCTGACATACAGACCACGCCTGTGGCTCCATGTAGCTGTCAGCATGCGACAGCGGCCACCCACGGGACAGCAGCTGCGTTAGGCCGGCAAATCTAAGCCAGGGTATCCGATTCGGCGCCAAACCAATCGGTGAACTAGGGTATGCCTACCCACCATATGAAGAAAGGATTCGACAGACTGGTTCAACAGGCAAGACGGCGTTTACCTGCAAAGCGTTGTGGAACGTAATAAGCACAGCAAGGCACGTAGAGCCTAACTCTAATCCAATTCATCGCGAAAGCCATTATTCATCCAACTTCATTTATCACTTTCAAGCCACAGTGGCGATGGGCGAGCGGCGATGTGGTAGGTGTGGGTACGCTGGCAGTCGTTGTCGCAGACCTGCAAACAGGCGGCTCAGGCCATATGGTCGTCTTCTACTGTCTGGAGCAGCAGTGGGATTCGGCAGTTCCCTGAGAGACTGAGCAACCTCTATAGGAAAGCACTGTTCACCTTCGTAGCACCAGGAAGGGGCTATAAAATGTGCCCTAAACATTGTCTGCTTCATCATTACTTAACCAGCTAGCCACGGTTGGTGGGTACCCTATAACTGCGGTCGACATAAAAGCAAAGCAAAAACAGGTAAAGAAATAGAAACCTAACCACATTCCCTTAACTATCGGGACTTGGAATGGACGCACCTTTCAAGATAGAGAAGGAGCGTCGGGCCCAGAGAGACGAACAGCACTGATTGCGGGAGAGTTGGGCAGGTACAACATCGACATTGCAGCCTTGAGCGAGACACTGCCTGCAGGCGAAGGCCAGATCTGTGAAGTAGGTGCTGGTTGCACATTCTTCTGGAGTGGGAGGAAAAGTGAAGAAAGACACCAGTCCGGAGAGTGTTTGCCATTAACTCGGCACTGCTGGCGCACTAGCTTGATATCTTAAGGCTATAAACGGCAGGCTTATGACCATTAAGTTACTCCTGCTAAACATAAAGAAGCACGCAACCATCGTGAGTGATAGTCTAAGATCCAACCGTGACCAATGAAGATGACGCCAAGAACAAGTTCTATGTTGACCTGCACGATTTCTTAACATATGTTCCCAAAGGAGACAGACTTGTACTTCTTGGGGACTTCACTGCCAGAGTAAGCATGGGCACCACCTCTTGGAGTGGCATTATTAGAAAGCACATTGTAACAGAAATGGACTCCTCCTCATTCAGACCTGTGCCGAACACGATCTCCTAATTACAAACACAATTGTCCGTCTTCCCATGAGAAATGGGACAACGTGGATGCACCCTCACTACGTCATCGTCAGGAGGAATGACAGACCAGACGTTCGGGTGTCAAATCCACGTGTGGTGTCAAATGTGGGACAGACCATTGTCTGATTGTTTCAAAAATAAACACACTTCAAATCACCACGACGTCCTCAAGGGGTGAGTAAAAAGAAAACATGTTACTCAAATAAATAGTAAGAAAGTGCAGCTGTTGTTTGTAAATATGCTGGAGGACCGCCTCAAGTCCAGTGCCGCAGTTAAGCAAGACGTGGAAACAGAGTGGATAGCCCTAAAAGACACAATCTTCAACACTACTGTGGAAATCCTTGGACAAGCGTAATCCCACCCCCCCCCCCACTCTCCTCCAAAGCATAAAGACTGGTGCTCTCGTAGACTGATTTGCTGTTCTGCGGAGAGAGATCGAGCCAAATGGGTTCCTTTCCCAGACAGCGTCGTTCAGCCTACGAGTACAACTTGTTCCGGAGACTCCTGGGGGTAATCGCTGGAGCTACAGAATTCGTGCTTTATGTGAACCTCTCACTCAGCAAGCGGCTTGCTGTTCTGTGGAGAGAGAATACGCCAGATGGGGTAAGACTCAACACAGTGAAGACTCCCCTCTCGACTTTGGTCCATTGGATGAACATGCTGTAAAAGAATTAATTTAAATTCATTGTTCAACCTGAGGCCTGTCTGTAGTTTCAGCTGTATTTGTCCATTTCGAGTACATTGTTTCCTTGTTACATGTGGTTTATTATGAAGTTTTTATTCAGTTGCATGATTTTTGGTGACGTCAGTGGCTTGTAAGAGCCACAGTGACACATGGTGGTCTTAGGCTTGATGACAGCTTTAAGTTGGGTTTTAAAATTGTCCTGGGCTAACAGGGCGATTCTAAAATGGGCACTAGCAAATGTTTTGGGAAGTAACGGCGGCCAGCCCGATGCTGAAAACATCAGTCACGAGTGCTGGTTGGTCTATACATTATACTGAACATACCAGCCACGAGTGCTGATTGGTCTATACATTATACTGAACACATCAGCCACGAGTGCTGGTTGGTCTATACATTATACTGAACACATCATCCACGAGTGCCGATTGGTCTATACATTATACTGAACACACCAGCCACGAATGCTGATTGGTCTATAGATGATACTGAACACACCAGCCACGAGTGCTGATTGGTCTATACATGATACTGAACACACCAGCCACGAATGCTGATTGGTCTATGCATGATACTGAACACACCAGCCACGAATGCTGATTGGTCTATACATGATACTGAACACACCAGCCACGAGTGCTGATTGGTCTATACATGATACTGAACACGGCAGGAGTGACATTGACCATAACCATAACATGTGCATTAAAACATTTTCTGTACTCGTGATTGGGGAGCTTTTTCATAGAATGATGTTATGCTGCCACCTGCATATACCACATCAAGAATGATCTGATTCTTCTTTCTTTCCTCCATTTACCTAAGTGAAATGTTGGGGGGAGATGTAAAGATCTTGTATGTTGGTGTTCATTTCTCTAAGGTTGTTCTTGACACAATCACTCTATCTTTTACGTGGTCTTGCCTTTGCTCTGTATCCATTATATGGATTGGTCAATACTAAAATTGTGAGAGCTTCGCACCTCTCCAGTACACACGGGGCTTAGTACGGACACTGTTTGACCGTGCTAGGAAGAAATGCACCCAGGACACACTGACAGAGGAATTTGAAACTCTGAAGAATGCCTTAAACCTGAATGAGTACTCCACAGGATTTAAAAAGCGCCACTACCAACAGCCCAAACCGAAACCAGAAGTAACTACAGTCCCTAAACTCAAGGTATTCATCCAGCTAACATTCTGAGGAGATGACGGTCTGCGGGACAGGCTCATTACAGCAGTCGGCGGAACATTTAGAGCGGCAACTTCATTTATTAGGTACAGAACCACACCTATCCTCACACCAGTAGTAAAAGAATATGTCCCTCTGTACGCCAAATCCAATTGCATTTACCAATTCACACGCAGGTACCAGTCTACCTACATCGGCATAACAGAGCGGCAGTTACACAATAGGGTGGTTGAATACATACCTAATTGGATTGACAAGATACCACACACCTGCGATGGGAGGCTGGGAAGGCTGACAGACCACAAAGTTCCCGAGTCGTCGACTGCATGGGATGTTTTGGAAACCGGCCATGTGATTGCTAGAGACAGTGCCTTTCGCGTGTTGTTTAATTCACAAAATAGTCGCCTGTTCAAGTTTGCAGAAGCCATCAAGATTAATCTACATAGGCCAGTTTTATGAAAACAGAAAGACATGATGATCAGTGTAAAATTACCATTGTAGACAACTGACATTACTGTCACAACATATGCATATTTCAGCTTGAAGGATTTATCTCTTTATTTTACTTTATGTTGTGTGAATTCTGCAATATGTACCTGGCGAGATGCAGCGAAATATTCCAGGCAATAAATCGTGCAATCTATTGTTTGTGTCTTCGCTATTCAAATTCACTACGTGAAAACATTGTGTTAACTTTTTAAACATTTTATGAATTTTATTCGGCCTGTAAAACGGGACGGAAAAAAATTTCCACAATTTTATATAACGTCATCATGTAACATTAAAGACTAACACATTATATGTTATATCTAAGAGTAATAGATAAATGTGTTAGAAAATTCTCACGTATATAAAATAAAGCTCTTAGTTTTACAAAAACTTTGAAGATTCCTTAACATTTTTATCTCCTTATTTATAAGATATACAGCTGTAGTTAATTGTTTTGAAAATTTTATAAAATATTAAGACAAATCTACAATTATTACATTACATAATTTTGTTAGGCTACTCTTAGTAATGCCCCTTGAAATAACTTATGTATGACTTAAGCTTATGTAACCTGATTTGGGATTCGGGCTGCTGAAAAGTATGACTTCAGCTTACGTAGACCTGATTTGGGATTGGAGCTGCTGAAAAGTATGACTTCAGCTTATGTATACCTGATTTGGGAATGGGGCTTCTAAAAAGTATGACTTCAGCTTATGTATACCTGATTTGGAATTTGGGTCGCACAGTCTCTAACATGGAAGGTGCTGGCTCTAGTCTGATGAGCTGAGGAGGATGTTTGTTCACAAGAGCTCCATGCTGCTAAAGTCTGCTATGATCACCTGTCTAACCTTGGACAAAAGTAACGGTAGGAGGCCCCCCACGTGCACAATGCTTCCTGGGCAGTTGGAAATTGTGAGACGTAGGCTGTAGATGCACTGCCTTGGGAACATTAGAAATGTATTTACAGTGTGTGTGTGTGTTTTGTGTCTTGGTGTCTGGAGAGGGTAGGACTCGGCCAGGTGTTGCCCACAAGGCAGCCAGCATGAGTGTACATGGCTGTCTCTGCATCTTCATTGGATAACTGCAGCTGTTATGGCACCCGTGTGCTGCAGCACATCTTCTAGGGAGAATCACCAAGAAACGAGAGGAAGACGGTAAGATGTACTAGATCACGATCACAAGTAACCTAAAGGACATTGAGGCACTGATGCCTGGGCAGTCAGCGGGCACTGTTGTAATGTTTTGTGGGGCAGCACTAAGATCTCTTCAAGGCACTCTCATGTTTGAGTGTTGAGGCACTGATGCCTGGGCAGTCAGCTGGCACTGTTGTAATGTTTTGTGGGGCAGCACCAAGATCTCTTCAAGGCACTCTCATGTTTGAGTGTTGATGTACTGATGCCTGGGCAATCAGCTGGTACTGTTGTAATGTTTTGTGGGGCAGCACCAAGATCTCTTCAAGGCACTCTCATGTTTGAGTCTTGGGGCACTGATGCCTGGGCAATCAGCTGGCACTGTTGTAATGTTTTGTGGGGCAGCACCAAGATCTCTTCAAGGCACTCTCATGTTTGAGTCTTGGGGCACTGATGCCTGGTCAATCAGCTGGCACTGTTGTAATGTTTTGTGGGGCAGCACCAAGATCTCTTCAAGGCACTTACATGTTTGAGTGTTGGGGCACTGATGCCTGGGCAGTCAGCTGGCACTGTTGTAATGTTTTGTGGGCAGCACCAAGATCTCTTCAAGGCACTCTCATGTTAATCGTTGGAGTAGATGGCTTGTTTGTCTATAGAAATGAAGCGAGAGATTGTGGTAATGATTAACTAAAGGATTGTCCAATTGTTAGATGGATGATTGGTTGGAAGATTGAGTTCTAAGCTCTGGATCCCATAGTATTGATGGTCAGGCTGTCTGGGACTGTGAAAAGTGCTCGTATCTATTGGGGTGAGCTTGTTTGAGAGATCAGACATAGACAGTCAAAACAATTTGTGGGCATTTTATGAGAAGAAATGACTTCGAGAACTTGTTGACAACTGGCAAGATCGAAGGCAAGAGACCAAGGGGAAGACCGAGAAGTAAATACCTGGATGGCGTAACTACGTGGCATCGTCGAGACAGGAACACGGAGCTGATCCACGACTATGGTGATCGAGTGAGATGTGACAAATGGCTTTCTTTGGAATAGAGATCTCGGTCTTTGGTTTCTGGATCAACTGCTGATGATATTCTTCCATGCCACCGTCTCAATCCATCCCGTATCATATCTATTGGTCTGCCTCTGCCTCTCTTCCCCTCGATCTTTCCAGTTGTCACGATGTTCTCCAATGCCTCTCTTCTCATCACATGTCCAAAGAAAGCTGTTTCTCTTTCTTATTGTTGTATATAGTGTTTTAGATTCATTAGCCTCTTTCAGGCAATCGTTGTTAGTTACTCTGGTAGTCCAGGGAATTTGCAACATTCGTCTCAAAAACCACATTTTTATTGCTTCTAAGTTCTTCCTAATTTGTTCATTTACATTCCAAGATTCACTGCCATACAGCAAAACTGGTTCTACTTAGCATTTCAGCACTCTCTTTCTTACATTCGTTGAATGTGACTTACTGCATAAGATACTCTTCATTTTCTGAAATACAGCTTTTGCCTGCCCTATTCTGCTCTTAATCTCTGTTGTACATCTTCCGTCTGATGTTTTACATGCCCCTTCTTCTTCTTCTTCTTCTTCTTCAGCGTTCCGAGCCATTGAGGTTCTTTGCTGCAGATACAATCCGTCTCCATTCGTCTCTCTGGTTGACCTTCTCTTGCCAGTCGTTGATTCCAAGTGCTTGTAGGTCTGTATATATATTATCTCTACACCGTCTTCTTGGTCTACCTCGGGGTAAATGCCCCTAGGTATTGAAAATTATTCACTTGGTTAAGAATGTTCCCTTCTATTTCTATGTCACATTTTGGTGTAACTATTTTCTTTGATATCACCATTATTACTCATCTCATCTCATCATGTTCCTCTTATATTTTGCGGTGTCGAGGTGAAGTATAAACATCATAAGAGTGCCCGATTATGGGCTTCGTGTATCGATATTCCCATGGACTCTGCAATTCCCTCCGTCCAACGTTTACGTGGTCGGCCTCTTCCTCTTTCCATCTGGTCTGTAAATCATCGCTTGTTGTGGTATGCTGTTGACTGGTAACCTACTTGCATGGCCAAACCATTTGACTTCGCTGCTTTCTAATAAAATCTAGTGCTGCTATAACCCCCACTTTAGACCATTGTTCTGTTTTGTTGATATTTAAGGAGAATCCTTTCTTTGCACTCTCTATTACTTCAATGTCCAACAATTGTTCTAGGTCTGTTGCATTATCCGCCACCAATACTGTGACATCTGCATGGCGTCTATTGTTTATATTATAACCTCCAATCAGTTTTCCTTCATAGCATTCAAATCACCCAGTATTATTTTTATATTTTGTGATTTAATTTGAGACATCTTCATTTCTGCTTCATCGTAAAAATGTTGTATTTCTTCATTACTAGTGCTTGTTGTTTGTGCGTATACTTGTGCAATATTATATATATATATATATATATATATATATTATATATATATATATATATATATAGGCACTCTTCCGAATTGCGGTCCCAAATAGATCCGCAGTGAATAGGTCAGGGGTTAAGGGTTAGGGTTAGTTGTTAACTAAACACTGACCCTAACCCTTACCCCTGACCTATTCACTGCGGATCTATTTGGGACCGCAATTCGGAAGAGTGCCTATATATATATATATATATATATATATATATATATATATATATATATATATACATCTTTTGGTTTGCCTTTCTATTTGACCATAATAACTCTATCTGAAATACATCAGTAACCATTAAGTGGCTGTTTGTTTATCAAATATTAGTCCAGGAGCGGTTGCCGAGTGGATATAACGTCGGACTCCCATTCGGGAGACTCGGGTTCGATCCCTCGGTAAGGTGTGGGATTTTTTTCTTTTGGAGACAAAAAGAAAAATCTAACCTGCACAGTTGGCGGCGATTGCACTAGCCAGGCGGCCTTAATTCCTCGGGCTCAAAGACCCCTCTGCCATACATCGCAAGGTACTATGTTGGCAGTAAATGACAGTTTTGACAGTCCTAGTATATTACATTTCATGCTTTCCATTTCATTCATAAAATTGTACAACTTTCCCAAAAGCATTAACCGTTTTTTAAAGCCAATTTCCATTGCCAACCCCCATTTTAAAAAAATTTTTTTTCGTTTGAAA
>JACEFZ010012143.1:0-23729 GCA_014155875.1 Cepaea nemoralis
GTATCTTTTCTTTGTCCCGTTTTTACACACATCTTTTTTATGTAGTAAAAAGGCCGACCCCTAAAGATCTTTTTTACCCTTTTGAAATTAGCAAAAAGGTTTACCCTTTTGGGGTTATTCTACCATCACCCCATCCTCCTAAGATTCCAAATCCATCAAAGGGTCTACGAAGAGGACCCATGGAAAAAAACTGTCAAAAACCTGATTTTTCCCAAATTATTCCCAGTTATTTGTGATTTTGTCTTCCCCCACTTAATACCAAAAAATTTCTTCGCAGAACCGCTTTATGAAAGCTGTTTAAATGTTTTTTTTGGGGTTTGGGGATTTTAAGTTGCCCCAGGTTTCACCCCCATAGAGAAGAGTACTAAGGGACACAGGGGATAGAAAAGGGATTTTTTTTGGCAGTAAGTTTTCCTGTTCCCCCAGACTCTTTTTTTTAAAACCCTGTTCATTGTTGTTGCTGCCTTCCCCAATCCGGATTTTGTTTTTCCTTTGATCTAGGGAAAATTTTGTTTATTTACCACTGATCCGGGGTTTATTTTAAAATTTTTTGGTCTACTTTTCTTCTAGTTCGGGTCGTCAATTTAAAAAATTAAAAAAATTGGTTTTTTTTACCCATTTTGCACCTTGTGACATAATCTGTGTCTTTTTTTTTTTTTTTTGCTAATTGTTAAACCAAATTCAGAACAAGCATTGGAGAATTTGCAGATGGGTAGACATTGCAATCTTTCAGAGGGGTCGTAATTTGAGATCATCTGCAAAAAGAAAACTCTCTGACAGTACCCCCCTTTAATTTTTGGTTTTTGGCCTTCAATCTTGAGAATTGTTAGAGGCCGCCTTTCCGGGAGCGTGAGGGGGAAATTAATACCACCACCCTGATAACGAAATGCATTTTTTCATTAAAGTGAAAAGTATATTCCAAGAGGGTGGGAGTATTTTCCCAACCTTGCTTAACTCCACTCTTGTTTTCAAATTCTTCAGAAGTTGCACCCTCAAACTTTATTTTTACCCCTTTATGCCTGTGTGGAAAGATTCCACAATGGACAGAAGAGGGTTTGGTTTGGGCAGCCCCCCCCCCCCCCAAACTTCTTTTTGTGCCTTGACAAAAACCCCCCAAGACTGACCAAATCAAATGCCCTTTTTGAGGGGGCGATGAAGGCAAAAAAACAGTGGTTGATTCTGTTCACGGGGATTTTTCTTTTCATTTGTCGCAATGAGAATATCATATCAGTGGTCGACCGGGTTCTGTCGAAAGCCACACTGTGATTGCGGGGTAGACTTGATCTCCTAGGACTTGAAGTCTGCGCAGAACAATTCTGGCAAAATACTTTTCCAACAATACACAGAAGTGAGATACCCCTATAGTTGTTGCAGTCGCTCCGATCGCCCTTGTTCTTGTACAGTGTTATGATGCTTGAATCTTTGAAATCCTGTGGGACTTGTCCTTCACGCCAGCATAGCTCTATTAGCTGGTGGATCTGTATAGTGAGTGTGTCTTGCCCACTCCTGATAACCTCTATTGGAATCCCATCCTTACCTGGAGCCTTGCCAGATGCAAGTTCATTATATAGCACACTTAACTTCTGTTATGGTGGGAAGTGTGTCCAGGTGGTCAAGAGTTGGTAGAGCCTCTATGGCGTTGAGGGCATTATCCGCTAGTTTGGTCTCACTTGAGTAAAGCTCCAAATAGTGCTCGACCCATCTGTCCATCTGCTGTTTCTTATCAGTGATGACTTCTCCAGTCAAGGTTTTCAATGGTGCACTTCTTTTGATCACTGGACCACAGGCTTTCTTTATTCCTTCATACATGCTTCTTATGTCTCCCTTATCACTTGCGATTTGAATGGACTCACATAACTTGATCCAATAATCATTTGCACACTGCCTGGCAGCCTTTTGCACATCCTTCCTAGCTTGCCTTAGCTCACTCAGAGTGTTACGCGTTGGTCTTTCCTTGTTTCTTAAGAGAGCTTTCTTCTTCTTATCAATCAAGGGCTGCAGAGTCTCGCTGTTGGCCGCAAACCAGTCCTGCCTCTTATGATCCACAGTGCCGTAAACCCTTACGGCAGTTTTACAAAGAGTTTCCTTAATTTGACCCCACTTTTCATTTACTGTACAATTTTCTGGTGTATCAGTGAAAGCGTCTTCAAGATGCTGTTGAAACTGAAAGCACTTTTCAGGATCATGAGTGTTAATAATATTAATCCTGGGGCTAGATTTGTGCTTAGCTGTGTAGATTCTCTTTGGTCTCAGTCTAACCCTTGCAACAACCAAAGAATGATCCGTATCACAGTCAGCACTGTGGTAACTACGAGTCAATGATATATGGTTCAGATGTTGTCTCCGTGTGATGATGAAGTCCAGCTGGTGCCAATGGCCGGATCTTGGATGTTTCCATGTGACCTTATGCATCTCTTTTGTTTTAAAAAAAGAGTTTGTAATACATAGGTCATTACTGGTGCAATGCTCCAGCAGCCTTTGCCCATTTTCATTCATGCGACCGATGTTGTATTTTCCAAGGCACACTGGCCATGAACTTCTACTCCTCCTACAACTACTACTATAACTACTACTCCTACAACAACAACAACTACTACTACTACTACTATAACTGTTACATTACTGCTACTACAAATACTACTACTATAATTACTACTACAACTACTACTACTCCTACAACTACTACTATTACAACTACAACAACAACTACTACTATTGCTACTACTACAACTACTCCTACTACTATTACAACTACAACAACTACTACTACTATTACCACTACTACAACTACTCCTACAACTACTACTACTAGTCCTACAACTACTACTACTCCTACAACTACTACTACTCCTACAACTACTATTCCAACAACTACTACTACTACTACAACTACTGTTGTGAAATGAAACACAGACACTGTAAAATACTGCTACTACTGCTGTTGCGGCTGATGATGTTACAATTCATGGTATATGAAAGCCAAATTGTATACATTAATTCAGCACGGATAATTGTTACAATTCATCAAGACTGATTTTGGCAAAAATAGTTTACATATGAATTTTACCATTTATCAAGTTTGATTCCAAAGTGGATATTTTGTTAACCCTTTACAGGGCAGAACGGCAATTTGCGGCCGATGCCTTTAACGAGCAAATCGCCCGATCGCGTCCGATACTATTATGCATTGTAAAAACGTGATTTCTCGGCCTTACGATACTTCCGACGGCTACTTTCGCTTTCTCCGATAGCTTGACAACGTGGCCGCCATTTGTAAACGCTGACTATGAATTTGAACGGACTTTTATGGCACATTTTTTGATAGTTTTCGGGGTTTTTACGCTTAGTTTTTCAAAACGGATTTCGGCGATTCTTCAAGTGATAGCCGAGATTTCGCTAGGTTCAATTTAAGTGACATTAAAGGGCACGAAGTTGATTATTAATCGAAGCTAGATATCAGTGAAAAGCGTTACTTTGCATTAGCAGTCTGAGTCGGACTTTAAAGAAAGTGATTATGATTCTGAAAATGTGTTTGTAAATTGCCGTATAGATGACGGAAAATCACAAACAACATGCTGTATTTCGTAAATATTTGTGTTCGTATATGGATTACCGACAACAATCATGTGAGTAACATATTCTGCATGCTTTTCCCTTCATTGTGTTGTTTATTTAACTAAAATCGGTTGACTAACACCTTATTTATGATGCTTTTACTAACGCAACCCGAAATTTTACCGAACCTGAAAAATTCTTGCCCGTTCAGGGCTAAAAAACGGACAAGCGTCTGCCCTGTAAAGGGTTAAACACAAATTTTAAATACCTAATCTGCAAGAATAATTGTTACAATTTCTCAAGTCTGATTTTGGCCAAAATAACTTAAAATTGTAACATCTAATCCCGTCTGATTCTGGCAAGAATAGTTTAAAATGTTTACAATTCATAGTGTATGGAGCCCAATTTTAAACATTAATTCAGCAAGAATAATAATTACAATTGATAACTTCTCATTATGGCATGAATAGTTTAAAACTGTTACAATGCACAATGTATAAGAGCCAGATTTTTAACATTCAACAAGCAAGAGTAATTGTTACAATTGATCCTTGATCCTGTCTGTTTCTGGCAACAAGGTTACAATTTAACCAGCGTTATTCTGACAAGATGAACTTACAATCAAATAAACAATATGTATATTACAATAATTATTATAATTGATAGCATATAACAATATTCATATTAATTATAATATATGAAATTGTTCACGATAGCTCTCTAGCTGTCCCACAACAAATAAAAGGATGCTGGTGACCTATGTTGTCAGTATGAAAGAAATAACATTAAGAATGAATCATAATGGATAACAACCAGGTCTTAAATACAGTCAGATTACTTGAAAGACCACATGTGCAACCATATAATGCAGGACCACCAATTTTGAATAAGAAAGTTCACTGTGCTCTTAACAATATGACAACGATAAGACCTCTGCCCAGACAATGTCCCAACAGAAATTATCAATGCCTTAAACGAAATAGACTAGGTAACTAAACTCCTGAGCCCAATATGTGATAAGAAAATGTGACATTTATTCAATTCAGTTCTGATATGAATGCTATTAAAGAAATGTCCATTTATCCAGTTTCATTCTTTTATTCTTTTTTTTTCCGCGTTTCTATCCTGTTTCAGGATATTGCAGTCAACATCAGCATCTTTCAGCTGTATGTTGATTCCTAGGCTAGATTACGCTCATCAGCACGCCATGACTTTCTGAGCGACCGGCTCCATACTCTCATAAGTCACTGGCGCGACTCAAACCGCTTCCAATTCTTGTGCGCTCACGTCAACCACTAGAGTATTTGGGGTTACGGAGAAAGCTGCTAACCCCTCGGCCAGGTAGACCGGCATCCAGTTTCATTCTGGCCAGATTAATTATAACCATTTATCTAATTCGAATCTGGCAAGAGTAATGATAACAATTTATCCAGTTTGATTCTGGTAAGAGTAATGATAACAATTTATTAGGGCTGCAACCGATTAATTTAAATTTAATAGTTAACTTTTGAAAAATTAATGATTAATTAATAGTTAATTTTGATTAAAGCAAAACATTTATAGTCACATAACTCACATTATAGTCGTATTTGTCAAAAATCGAAATAACACTGGATTGTCTTGTTCATATGTCATCTAATAACCAACTATGCAAACAGACGAGTATGTTGACAGTATTTGGTTCAAGTGACGAGCGCGTCTTATTAACAATATATTATAACCAGCAGAGCTGAACAATCGTTCACATGGAACTGAGGTAGCCGGTATGCACAGAATGGTCTTGGCAAGGAATGCCAATTTTGGATATCGATGATCATTAAATTTCTACCATTGTAGAGGGTCAACCGATTCAGCAACTTTCTTCTCCATTTTATAATGTAGCAATTCATCATAAGAGCTGTCGACATGATCTTCCGTGTCTTGAGTCAGACTCCATTAGCTTAACACACTTTTTATTTGGTTCACATATAGTTTCATTGTCAATGCCAGTATCATTCGTTGCAGCAGTCTCCATCTGATCATCATGAACATCAAAACTGCTATTTGTTGTTCAATACATGACCAAGTTTGTTCTTTTGCATCTTTTGACAAACACTTCAGGTATTTGTAGCGTGGATCATGTGTTGTTGTAATCTGCAGTATTTCAATACTTGTCATATTAGCTACACGTTCACTGAAGTCATTAATACATGCTGCCTTAAATTTAGCTATGTAGCCCGGATCATCATCGTGTACAGTCATATGCTTTGTCAACGATGATAGCAGTGGCAATACACAGCTACATGAAACATAATCCTGACCGCCAAAAGGTCCGTGGTCTGAAGAATAAGTAAAAAACTTTGACATATTTCGAAATCTTCTCCCAATCTGAATCTGACAGTTTTAGGCCTTTGTATTGCTTCTTTTCATCTGACATGTAGACAGTTAATGCTTCTCTGGCCTGTAGAAGACTCTGTGGCATAATAAACATACTGTTCCATCTTGCTGGTACATCTTGTTGTAGCTTACACAATGGTGTACAATTTTGCAACTCGGTTGTGTTTGCAGCACTATGTTTAAAATGTCTGACAAGTAGTTTGATTAATCGTTAAAAAAATTAATCGTTAAAAAGATTAACGATTAATTACAATTTATCCAGTTTGAATATGGCAAGAGTTTAATTCTGGCATAAGTAAATTATCAATTAATTTTTTAAAAACTTATCCAGTCTGATTCTTGCCAAGAATAATTCAAAAAGAAATTTACATTGAATCAATTATCCAGTTTAATTCCAGTTTTAAAAGCACCACTGTATACATATTCTAAGAGAATGAGGTTGTTATAATCTATTTCCACTTCGTGTCCCTCCCCATTTCCCCTGACAAGAAACAAAAGTAGTCTTACCGTTTTAATGGGAACAGGCACATTGCATTAAGATTTGACAACCAGTAGAAAGGATATTAACAATCAAATCAAAGAACCAATGTAATAAACCACATGCTAGTCCACACCTCTCCTCACACAAGCCAAAGTTTCAAATGCTTGATGTTTGCCCACGCAGGCTTTATATACTCCCAAAGACAGGAAGAAAAACATGTTTTTACATCACACCTCATCCCGCTATGTCATTTTATTGATTCGCCACAAGGGACTTTTCTCGGATATTTTCACTCCCAGCAGAAACAATAACAACAGAAGTAAGCCAAAGATCACGAGTAACGATACCGCACTGGGATAAAGGTTACCAATAATGAGATGGCAACGATCAAACATATTCACGTTGGCATAATTAAGTTCAACGGCCTGTGAAGTTCACTTTCACCACAGAAATAGCACTAGCTGGTAATATGTTCGTTATCTGCATGTCTCTTCCCCCCCCCCCCCCCCCCCCCACACGTTCTAACCTAGATGTACAATCATTCATGTCATCACCAGATCAATATTTCTTTGTGCGATGCTGGTTTTTCTTTAGAGTGGTAGCTGCAGGCAGTGTACAGACAGCTGAATACTATCTGGCATAAACAATTTCTCGATGCCATGAGTTTCTGTATGTGCACTGTATTTCTACAATAAATGTTTACAGCAAGAAAACGAACGTGCGCAAGCTGTGTGCACTATTTTTCTTAAATGAATGCATGTTTTAAAACAAAGTTAGTTGCACATCCTTTACAGAATGTTTGGACTGTTTGTGATTCCTGGGCAAGTTTGCTTTCTGAACGACCGGCACTCATACCATTCTTTGAAAACCAATGCATGGCGGCCTGCTTCAAATCACTGCCATGAACCCAATACCCTGAAGGACAGTGATAAACAGGAGACAGGCGAACAGGTCAGATAGCCTGCCATCCTGTAGCAGGGTCGCCGAGTGCGAGTTAACGCACACCGAGGCTAAGGCCCGTGATTACCGCACCACACCACACCGCACGGGTCTCACGAATTGTGAGCAGCCGTGAACTGGCCAAACGTACCTGTGTTGGGGAGACGGGTTCAGGACAGCGAGACGGACAGACATTGGGCAGTGATAGTGTTTCGTGAGCGTTGAGATATGAGTGTAATATTGATGGCGTGGTTGAGTTGCGAAGCGAGCTGTGTTTAAGCTGAGACAGTGTGAGAGCTATGTTATGCAACGCTATTGTATTATTTCTTGTAAATGATGAATACCCTGTGATAATAATGGTATACAAGTTGCGAGTTGCCAAGAGTGCAACTTCTGTGAGTTTGCTCACGCACGTGGGTTTATAAATAAAAACCATAAACTGTTGGTGCCGTGCGTGAAAGGGTTATTCTTGAATACGTGTATGTGTTTCACCTCTGTCTTGAGATGCGAGCCAGAAGTATGTCTCAGTGAGACCTTGACAATCACCAACAGCCGTGTTTCAATCACCATATCAATCAATCAATCATGTGCCATGCCGGAAAGCGGGGGCGGTCATGACTCGCCATTTCACTCGATCACCAGTGTCGTGGATCAGCTCAGTGTTCCTGTCTCGTCCATGCCATGTGGCCAAGCCATCCAGGTATTTTCCTCTCGGTCTTCCTCTTGGTCTGTTCCCTTCGATCTTGCCAGTTGTCACTAAGTTCTCCAATCCATTTCTTCTCATAACATGTTCAAAAAATTTTGACTGTCTACGTCTAATTTCTCTAATCAGTTTACGATGTTCATTTGTCTCCTGTAGTACTTGGTCATTGGTTTTTCTGTCTGTCCATGGTATTCTTTGCATTTTCCTCAGAAACCACATTTCTGCAGCCATCAGATGTTTTTCAGCTTGACTGCCCATTGTCCAAGTTTCACATCCATACAAAAGAACAGGCTCTATGTATCCCCTCAACACTCTTTTTCTCGTTTCAATTGACATCATTTTTATTGGTCAGAATGTTTTTCATCTTGCTAAAGGCTACTTTCGCCATGGCGATTCTTGTTCTAATCTCTTCAAGGCATCTCCCATCAGATGTTATGACTGTTCCAAGATAATTGTACCGATTCACTTGTTGAAGAATATTTCCATTTACTTGTATATTACATTGTGGCACTTCTTCCTTCCTAGTGACGACCATAACCTGAGTCTTTTTACAATTTAATTCTAACCCCAGTTGCTCACTGTGTACAACAACCGCATCTACTAATTGTTGCAGATCCTGCGCATTGTCTGCAATTAATACTGTATCATCTGCATATCTAATGTTATTGATGTTTCGTCCTCCAATGCTGATTCCATTTATATCCTCTACATTTCTGAAAATATTTTCACTGTATAGGGAAAAAAGATCTGGAGACATTACACATCCCTGCCTAACACCTCTCTTAATAGGTTGATACTGTCCCACTTCATTATCAATCCTTATTGCAGCTTGTTGTTTCCAATATATGTTTTTTATAAGTCTAATGTCTTTCCCATCAATTTGTAGATCTGCAAGCATATCCACCATGTTGACATGTCTAACTCTATCAAAAGCCTTTGTATAGTCAATAAAGCAAAGATGTATATCCTTGGTTACTTCTATAGCACGTTCAATAACTGTTCGCAGCATATACACAGCATTTACTGTACCCTTTCCTTCTACAAACCCACATTGTTCTTCCCCTATTTCAGGTTGTATCTTCTTCCTCACTCTTTGCATGATAATTCTTAGCAAAATCTTTGTGATGTGACTCATTATACTAATTGTTCTATGTTGATCACATTCCAAGGTTCCTGATTTCTTTGGGATTGCAATAAATACAGAGTTACATAATTCAGGAGGTATATCTCCAGTATCATATAATGTGTTCATCAGTCTGGTGACTTGCTCTAGTCCAAATTCTTCTAAAGCTTTAATCATTTCTGTTGTGATGTTATCTGCACCGGGGGCCTTGCCAGCTTTCATATGCTTAAGAACATTTTCGAACCTCCATCTCCAAAATTGGCGGTCCTTCATTATTAAATCTAATATCATACTGTTCGTCTCTGTTATCATCATAAAGGTGTTTCACATAATCTGTCCATACATGTAGAATCTGGTCTTTTTCTATTATGATTTTGTCATCTTTAGTTTTTAGACACCCTGTTGATGTACTTGTTCTTTTATTAGTAAGTTCCTGAATTCTTGTGTGCACTAATTTGGTATTTTGACTGTTGTGTTGGTTTTCAATTTCTAAGCACTTTTCCTCAAGCCATGATTCTTTTGCTTCCTTACATAATATTCTGACTTGTCTGTGGATTTCTTCATATTTGACAGAATTATTTTTGTTGAGTCTTCTTGTTTCCATGAGGTGTAAAATTTCTTCAGTCATCCATTTCTTACGACCCACCTTCTTTAATTTTGGAATAGTTGTTTCTGCAGCCACATTGATTGAATTCTTCAACATTTCCCATTGATCATCCACATCCTGGAATAATATCTCTAGATCAGACAATATTTCAAATCTGTTCTGTACTTCTATGTTGAATTTGTTTTGTATTTCCTTGTCATTACTCAATGTACACAAATCACATTTAGTGTTTCCTGTTATATACTTGACTTTCTTCAACTTTATCCTCAATGTTCCTGTCAGTAATCTGTGGTCACTATAACAATCAGCACTGGGAACTGTTTTTGCTACTGTTAGCGCGTTTCTAAATCTTCTGCTAATGAGAATGTAGTCAATCTGGTTTCTAATTCTGCTATCAGGACTCCTCCATGTCCATAATCTTCTAGGGTGTTGCTTAAACCAGGTGTTTCCTACAATCATTTCCTGTTCTTTTGCCCACTCCACGAGTCTGTATCCTCTTTCATTTCTCTCTCCTAAACCATAGTTTCCTACTGTGTATCTATCCCCTTGATTTCCTACTTTTGCATTGAAGTCCCCTATTACGATGTTTATTTCTGAATTTTTACATTTCTTTAAGGCAGCCTCTATGTCATTATAAAATTCTTCTACACTATCTTCACTGGATTCTCCTGTTGGTGCATATACTTGAATAATATTTATGCTAAAAGGTCTGCCACTTAATTTAACTAGTAGAACTCTATCCGACATGGCCCAATATCCTTGAACAGATGTTGATGTTTTCCGGTCCAAAATAATTGCCACTCCCCTATGACAATCTTCACCTCCAGAATAAATAATCTTGAAATCGTCATCTATCTTGATGCCTGATCCTGTCCATCTCGTTTCGCACATACCTAAAATATTAATTTTTTCCCTTTCAATTTCTTGTTTTATGTTCTCTAATTTTCCGTCGTTGTTTAACGTCCTAACGTTCCATGTTGCTAATTTTAACGTCTCTGTCCTTGTCTTGCGCCCTTAGCCACAGATCGGCTTACAACATGAAAACATGTGCAAATAAAAGTGTGTGCACTGGACTTCTACACTAAACATTTATTTATAAAATAACAAGCAACTGCATCAAAGGTGAACTGTTATTTCTTCTTGTTCATCTACTGCCTTCCATCTCCCAATAAGTCTAGCCCCTCTACCAACTCACACCAAGCTCTCGGGCAAACACTGAAATGCTGGCAAGAAACAGATATAGGAGGAAGCCAGAGACAGATATAGGAGGAAGCCAGAGACAGATATAGGAGGAAGCCAGAGACAGATATAGGAGGAAGCCAGGGACAGATATAGGAGGAAGCCAGAGACAGATATAGGAGGAAGCCAGAGACAGATATAGGAGGAAGCCAGAAAAGGAGGAAGCCAGAGACAGATATAGGAGGAAGCCAGAGACAGATATAGGAGGAAGCCAGAGACAGATATAGGAGGAAGCCAGAGACAGATATAGGAGGAAGCCAGAGACAGATATAGGAGGAAGCCAGGGACAGATATAGGAGGAAGCCAGGGACAGATATAGGAGGAAGCCATAGACAGATATAGGAGGAAGCCAGAGACAGATATAGGAGGAAGCCAGAGACAGATATAGGAGGAAGCCAGAGACAGATATAGGAGGAAGCCAGAGACAGATATAGGAGGAAGCCAGAGACAGATATAGGAGGAAGCCAGAGACAGATATAGGAGGAAGCCAGAGACAGATATAGGAGGAAGCCAGAGGACAGATATAGGAGGAAGCCAGGGACAGATATAGGAGGAAGCCAGGGACAGATATAGGAGGAAGCCAGAGACAGATATAGGAGGAAGCCAGAGACAGATATAGGAGGAAGCCAGAGACAGATATAGGAGGAAGCCAGAGACAGATATAGGAGGAAGCCAGAGACAGATATAGGAGGAAGCCATAGACAGATAAAGGAGGAAGCCAGAGACAGATATAGGAGGAAGCCAGAGACAGATATAGGAGGAAGCCAGAGACAGATATAGGAGGAAGCCAGAGACAGATATAGGAGGAAGCCAGAGACAGATATAGGAGGAAGCCAGAGACAGATATAGGAGGAAGCCAGGGACAGATATAGGAGGAAGCCAGAGACAGATATAGGAGGAAGCCAGGGACAGATATAGGAGGAAGCCAGGGACAGATATAGGAGGAAGCCAGGGACAGATATAGGAGGGGGCCAGAGACAGATATAGGAGGAAGCCAGGGACAGATATAGGAGGAAGCCAGAGACAGATATAGGAGGAAGCCAGAGACAGATATAGGAGGAAGCCAGGGACAGATATAGGAGGAAGCCAGGGACAGATATAGGAGGAAGCCAGGGACAGATATAGGAGGAAGCCAGGGACAGATATAATCTACCACCAAGAGGTGCATTCCCTGCCAGCTTATCAGTCTGTTCATTCCCTCACACCCCTGCATGACCAGGGCAAAAAATCCATGCAATTCTCACAATCTGTGACCTCTAAAGCGAGGATAGCCGTTCCACACGAAACATTCCTTTCTCCACCTTACTAAACATACCTCACTATCTCTTGGGTAGTGTCTTCTTGGATAAGGGTGAAATAATGGAGGTCCTGTGTGCAAGCTGTGCATGTACAAAATCCCATGACAGATGGAAATAACAAGAAGGCCTTAAGGCTAGTGCCCTGGCAAAATTGTTAACAAAGAAAATGTGTATGTAGAAAATCCCATGACAGTTGGACACAATAAAGAGTAGGCCTTTAGGTTCATTCATTCATTCATTCGGGGAGCTGAGTAGTCTCAAGGTAATGGTGTCTGTCTCAAGTGCTGTAGGTCCCAGGTTCAAGCCCTGGTGAGGGCCGGGATTTTTTCATGTGGACTTCTAGTAACAAACTTTCCCCTGGTCTCTGGGTAGTGAGATCAGATGCCCGTGTGTATTGTTGCGTACGTAAAAACATCATTTGGCAGTTGGAAATCGAAAAAGAGTAGCCTAACGGTGCTGCCTGGGAAAAATTTAGATATAAAAATCTACCGAAAGTATTTCAGGATCCTCGCCTTTGCTACAGTTTATACACTGAGCTCATATTCTCCAGACTCAGGTTTGAGTTATAAGTAGAACGGAGCACTTATGGGTTACACTCGTGTGCTATGATGTTGATCCGTCGACTAAACTAAACTAAACTATTCATTCAATCATTCATTCAGTAGCATGTCATTTGCAGAACCTCGCTCCCATAACAACCTTCCTGAAAACTTCTCAGTCATGAGCAAGATATCCCGCATCCGATACACCCATCCAAAGATCATATGCCACATCCTGCACCCATCTTCTCTTTGGACTTCCTCTTTCTTTCTTCCCGGGCATATACCCCTCCAAGATTGTTCTCTCCAAATTTTCAAGTGAACCAAAATATTTCAAATTTCTTTGTTTTATGATCTTCAGTAGCCAACCTTCTTCAATATTCAGCTCTAGTTGTATGGACACATTTATTCTTTTCTGTATCCAAGATATTCTTAGAACCCGTCTATAACATTTATATTCAAAGGAATGTATGCACTATTCAGCTTGTTTAGTGAGTGTCCAATCTCACATGGCAAAAGACTGGAGATTCTGTATGCAAGCTGTGCCATGACAAAATTCTTAACAAAGAAATTGTGCATGTAAAACATCCCGTGACTGTTGGAAATAACAAAGAGTAGGCCTTTAGGCTACTGCACTGACAAAATTGGTAAAAAAGAAAAACCTACTCACAGAAGTAAACCTGACACAAAAGTATGCAAAAGTTGAACACATTGACCTTTGAGCTGCTTAACTAGGTGTGACTCAATTCTCTCAAAGGAGGAGAAGGAGAACGAACAAACCAACTTTATTTTCAAAGGGTTAAGTAAGAATTGCGCATGCGTTACATTCTGCTATTTTTATCTCTCTGCTGTTATACCTTGGAGATGTGGTTTCATAGAAGAATCATCATCAATCATCATCAAGTGCCGTGCCGGCTGGCGTAGGCGTTCATGGCTCTCCACAGATCTCGGTCTTTGGTCTTCTGGATCAACTCTGCTGATGATATTCCTCCATGCCACCGTCTCAATCCATCCAGCATCATTTCTCTTGGTCTGCCTCTGCCTCTCTTCCCGTCGATCTTTCCAGTTGTCACGATGTTCTCCAATGCCTCTCTTCTCATCACATGAGCAAAGAAAGCTGTTTGTCTCTTTCTTATTGTTGTATATAGTGTTCTAGTTTCATTAGCCTCTTTCAGGCAATCGTGGTTAGTTACCCTGGCAGTCCAAGGAATTCACAACATTCGTCTTAAAAACCACATCTCTGTTGCTTCTAAGTTCTTCCTAATTTGTTCATTTACATTCCAAGATTCGCTGCCATACAGCAAAACTGGTTCTATATAGCATTTTAGCACTCTCTTTCTTACATTCATTGATAGCGACTTATTGCATAAGAAGACCGGAGAAGAATGCATCATAGAAGAATGCAGAAAATTAAACAGCAAAAGTGTGCAATCAGGATGTTTTAAGGGACGGTGAGTCACAAAGACAACTTATTACAAACATCAGAAAGAGGCAGTCATTGTTTTTTGGCCACGTTATGAGAAGACAAAAACTGGAACATGCCGTGATAACTAGAAAGATTTCTGGAGAGATAGGGGAAGACAGCATGAGAAGATTCATGACAATCTTGTGTCATGACATGGAAGAGAGTCAACACACAAATTGATCCATGACGTCGGAGATCGTAATTTGTGGACAGGCATGATCGCCCACGCCAGCCGGGAGGGCACAGATGATGATTATGCTGTTATCTATGATGTCATTGGCACATCACTTATGAGGATAATCTTAGACAACAACAATAGTAACATATGTATTAAAACGCAATGAAAATGTGCAACAATCATTAATACATGACTTATTAATACTAGTATTTTTACTTTGCAATTATAATTCTCTAAGGCAGTTATATACCGTACCATTGTTACGAGAATGTTTCTGTTAGAAAAAGAAGAAGAGGAGGAAAATGATACAGATGAGATGTCTGAAAAAACAGTCAGTTCTTACCTGTAAACACCATAGTGCTTGCCCGATGCACGATCCCCGCATATAGCGCAGATGTGTTTTGTGTGAAGCGAGGAGTGAGGGAGCCCGGGGGATGGACTTGGTCCTGTGGGGCTCAAGCACAACATTGGAGGAGAACCCATTGAGGATGTTGGAGAATGCATCCCTGGAGAGTGCATCTGGGGAGTCCCTGGCGACGGTTGCGTGGAGGTGGCCATACCAGACATTCCACCGTGGCCAAAGCCGTAGTAGCCTCCATGTGTAGACGTAGGTGCATTCAGGGATGATATGTCTGGCTTGATGTCCGGCATCTGATGACCTCCCATGGACATGCCCATGGGAGGCATGCCCCCTGACATGCCACCATCTAGGGTGTCTGAAAGAAACAATGAAAGGAAACATATAGCTATATATACATGAACTCAAGTAGGAACTGACATGCCACCATCTAGGGTGTCTGAAAGAAATAATGAAAGGAAACATACAGCTATATATACATGAACTCAAGTAGGAACTGACATGCCACCATCTAGGGTGTCTGAAAGAAATAATGAAAGGAAACATACAGCTATATAGGCATGAACTCAAGTAGGAACGTAATTTACAGCCAGACAGGCTTTCATATGGCTGGAGTCACAGAACTATACCGATGTTTGCGTCCTAAGTGAAGGTCCTGTATGCAAGCTGTGCCCTGACAAAATTCTTAACAAAGAAATTGTGCATGTAAAACATCCCATGACTGTTGGAAATAACAAAGAGTAGACTTTGGGCTACTGCACTGAAAAATTGGTAAAAAAGAAACACCTGTTCACAGAAGTGAGCCCTGACATACCACCATCTAGGGTGTCTGAAAGAAATAATGAAAGTAAACATACAGCTATATAGGCATGAACTCAAGTAGGAACGTAATTTACAGCCAGACAGGCTTTCATATGGCTGGAATCCCAGAACTATACTGATGTTTGCGTCCTAAGTGAACCAATGAGCATTATCTGAAAGGATCAAAGCTGATTCTGTACATAAACAGTGGATTGAATCGCTGCAGAGGTCTGTGGTGTGTAGATTCACCTTCATCTTCATTCTGTGACATGCGGGAGAGAAATGAACAAGCTGTAAAATTTCTGGCTCTGCATCCCTAGCAGATGACGAGCCCATGGATTAAGCTGATATCACTAATGCTCTTAGAGAGATTACTGAATGTAAATTTGCCAAGAAATCACAAACAGCCAATGAATGTTGGGATTGACTGCACTGCCCTGTAAAGGATACGCAACTAACTTTTAACTTAGAGAGATGTCGAGAGTGGAAGACTTTGATGCCAGTAAATCCACATTGTTGTCCGGAATGAGAGACTTGAGATTAAGAATTGGCAGGCCAGACATGAGAGGGATATCGGAAGAATGAGGGATCTTCTTAACCAACACAGAATTGGCACTATTATCCACCGGTTGCTGATGGATATGTTGGGGGCAGGATCTGAGCACTTCTGGATAATTCTAGAGTACAAGGATGATAGCCAAACAGACTAACAAACTAACTAATAGCCAGGATCTAATATACAGGTATGGCCACACATGAATGCGGGAATTAAAATACACTAGAAGTTTTTTTATAATTGCATATCCTTTACAGGACGTGGCAGTCAACCCCAGGATTTTTTGGCTGTTTCTGATTTAAACATTGAGCACAACCCACTACTGGCAACGTTGATCGTATTCTGGTACGAACCTAAGGCCTTGTCCACATAAATTTGGAAGCACTGTTTCTGATTTATTAAGCAATTGTTACATTCAGTAGTTTGCCATTGCTTCCTGAATGGCCAACGCCTCATACCAATGAAATCTACACAAAGTGATCTGCTTCCAAATCGCTCACAGCTGCTTTCAAACCACTGACTTAGCATGTCAGGGGATTGTTTTTCGCGTCCACTACACCTAAGTCACAGTGCCACACTCAAAGTAATCAGTACTCATAGAAACAAAAGAAGTAGAGATCATATGACACACTAGACAACATAAACAATTAAAAGCAATAGGCATATAAGAATTGAACCTGCACTGCAGCATCTTACTGAGGAAATACACACACGAGGGGGCTTCAGATAAAAACCTTAAGTTTGATAGAAATTACAATAACCATGCCATTGTCTTGTTACCTGTCAATATTGTTGTGAAGGATGTCAAGAGTGTTAAGCATGTGACATCGCAGTGCAGACAAACACAGTGGCATCATCAGGACAGGGTAAAGATGGCTGTCCCACTTTTGATATGCATCAAAGAGGAGCAGCGTTCTGTTATCTGATTTTTTATCAGTGAAGGGGTGAAATCTGTAGAAATTCACCGGCGAATGAAGGTCCAGTATGGTGAAGCATGCCTGTCAGTCCAGCAAGTGTATGAGTGGAGTAGGAAGTTTCAAAATGGCGCGACTTCTGTGACAGACACTGCGGTCCGATGAAGAGGTACAGCACACACGACCAAGGTAATTTTTGTCTACAGGAACCCAAGCAGTTTATCGGAACTGGAATAACTGCATTGAACGCAACGGTGACAACTTCGAAAAATTATACATTTTTCTTTACTTTTTCAAAATATATTCACCAAAACAAATTTTGGTTTTCATCTGAAGCCCCCTCGTACATTAGTGCTTGGCCAAGAAACTACTGTTGATAAGTAACTACACTACACCACAACAGCTCACTCCTCCTCTACTTTGTTCCTTTCTCAATGAAAGTATGGTACACCTAGTTATGAATCTCAAAGGTCAGTGGCTCAACTTTAACATGTTTTTGTGTACAGTTTGCATCCTTTAGACAAATTCCAATTTAAACAATGTTTGCCTGTAGTGAATTTGAATAACGAAGAGACAAACAATAGATTGCATGATTTACTGCCTGGCATATTTTGCTGCATCTCGTCGGGTACATACTGCAGAAATCACACAACATAAACTAGAGTGATTAAATAAATCCTTCAAGCTGAAATATACACATATTAACACAGTAATTTCAATGGTCTACCACGGTAATTGTAAACTGACTCTCATGTCTTTCTGTGTTGTGTAATTTCTGCAGTATGTATCTGACGAGATGCAGCAAAATATGCCAGGCAATAAATTGTGCAATCTATTGTTTGTGTCTTTGTTATTCAATTAAGACAATTCGTAATTCCAATAAGACAACGGACTCTTGTCTATCCATGAGTAAGTTTTCTTTCCTAACAATTGTGCCAGGGCAGTCACTTTACAGCCTACTCTATGCAATTTCCAACTCTCATGGGGCTTTTGTCATGCACAACTTACATGGGGGAACCACCGATTTTTCACTTTTTTTCAAGAGGGGTAAGTATCCAATCTCACTGCCCAAGGCATCAGGGCGATATCTGATATAATTACGAGGGGGCTTCAAATTAAAACCTTAAATGTTTTTTTGTTTTTGTTTTTTGGTGAATATATTCTGAAAAAGTAAAGAACAAATGTATCATTTGTCAATGTAGCCACCAGTGCATTCAATGCCAGTTGGCCAGTGCCAATTAAGTGCTTGCATTCCTATAGAAAATAATTATATGGGGTCAATACTCGGTGTGCCTGACCCGGTTGTGAACAGTCTGTCACAAAAGTCACGCCATTTTGAAACTTTCTACTCCACTCATACACTTGCTGGACTGACAGGCATGCATCACCATACTGGACGTTCATTCGCAATGAATTTCTATAGGTTTCACCCCTTCACTGATTAAAAAAAAAACGGACAACAGAACGCTGGTCCTCTTTGGTGAATGTCAAAAGGGGGATGGGGACTTTAAACTGACTTTAAGGTGTCACCATTTTCGTTTGCACTGTGATGTCACATGCTTCACACCCTTGACATTCTTAAAAACAATACTGGCAGGTTACAAGACAATGGCATGGTTATTGTAATTTTTATCACAATTTAAAGGTGTTCATTTGAAGCCCCCTCGCAAACACCATTGGTTCATGGGGAAATTCCCAACCTTATGATGGAAGTGAACTTGGTAAACTCCAAACCTGAGGCAGACACCATACCCTATCGGTCACAGCTCACTCTAAATCTAGGCTAACGCGCAGAAAATCACAAAAGAGAATTTTAATCAAAATGTCCCACATTAATTTGTACCACAAACACACTGCCAGGCTCTAATAGCAGACATGGCTTATCAATGTGGGTTTTCAAACTGATCCTGGCTTGACACAGATTTGCCTCCGACTACCGGGTTAACCATGTGTGTTAAGTGCTGGTATGGCACAGAATCCTTTCACCTGGCATTGCATAACCTTCTGCTACTCCTCCAATTGCTAGGACTGACTTAACAGGCATTGCAACACACCAAGGCTAGAGACCTACAAACACAAGGGAGGTGAGACTTGGAAAAGGCTCCAGTGTTAAGGTAAATATGTTAAAGTTGATAGTAAGGGCCAGGAGAGTATTTGAATACAACGGGATGTAAAGTTGACTGTAAGGACCAGTAGAGTATTTGAACACACCTGATGTAGAGTTGGTTGTAGGACCAGAAAGTATTTGAATACAATTAATGTAAAGATAATTGTAAGGACCAGGAGAGTATTTGAATACAACTGATGTAAAGATAATTTAAGGACCGGGAGAGTGTTTGAATACAACTGATGTAAAATTGATTATAAGAACCATGGGAGTATTTGAATAAAACTGAAGTAAACTTGATTGTAAGGACCAGGAGAGTATTAGGATACAACTGATGTAAAGTTGACTGTAAGGACCAGGAGAGTGTTTGAATACAACTGATATAAAGATAATTATTAGGATCAGGAGAGTATTTGAATACAACTGATGTAAAGTTCATTGTAAGGACCAGGAGTGTATTTGAATACAACTGAGATAAAGTTTGTTTCAAAGATCTCTTTTTTTCATTTCATAGACCTGAAATCCCAGATTGACCTAGCTTAAATCTGAGCACCAGGAACTTTTCTGGGAAGTAAAAGCTCTGATATTTATTTATTTGTGGTTTTTGTTCGCTCGCTTAGAATCCAAGCTGAGTCCATACATGTGCTCCTACTTCTAATAGCACTGGACTGATTTTTGCATGCAGATTAGCTTTCCCTATTACCAGCGTATCTCACCATCAGGCAAACCCACTCTGACTTAATTTATGCCCCCAATTTAAGGACAAGAAGTCAACATTTTAGTCCAACTGACCGGTGTTGATATGGTATTGAGCATATCACACACCAAATACTTACTGGTCTGCGAATATGGGACTAGCACCATATTTCCACAACTCCTCAATGCGTATACAAAGGGTCCTTGACTATTTACCATAAACTCAATAAGCCCCATGGTGTGAGGGCTTCTTTACATTTTTGTGAGTTTATTTACATCATTATCGTGTGCCTTTCAAATAAGCATAGGCGGTCATGTTTCGTCATTTCACACTATCACCAGAGTCATGGATCAGCTCCATGTTCTTGTCTCTACCATGCCATGTGGCCAAACTATCCAGATATTTATTTCTTTACATCATCATCATCATCATCATCATCATGTGCTATGCCAATAGGTGGAATCTCCTATTCTTTAGACCTTATCTTAGAAGGTTAGGTACTTCACTCAGGCCAGGAAGCCAGAATTGGGGTCGAAAGTTCAAGAGTTCATGATGTGATAATGTCTACTGAACTTTGTTTCATTATGTGTTGCATTTCATTTATGTGACTTATTTAGTTATTATTAGTAAAAACTTATACAGCCACAGCTGTTGTCAGCTACATAATTATTGACTGTCCACTGTTTTGGCTAAGAAGTAATTATTGTCAGTCTTTGCCTGAGGACCTATTCCTTTATTTTTGTATAAATACTAAATATCCCCTTTATTATCAGTTATAACATCATCCCCTTTATTACCACTTGTAACATCAATGTAGATTTGATAAACCAGAAAAACAGGTAACCCTTAATCTAAAATATGTTTAAAAAGTACCAATAAATTCTGACACCACACCAGCAAATAAATTACAGTAACATTTTTGAGAAGATACAGTAGAGTTAAACATATCAGCTCTAATTTAGGGGTACTTTAGAGTTAAACACATCAGCTTTAATATAGGATTACTTTAGAGTTAAACACATCAGCTCTAATATAGGATTACTTTAGAGTTAAACACAAAAAAGGGGGCTGAGTGGTCTTGAGGTATGGTGTCCACCTCGAGTGCTGGAGGTCCCGGGTTCAGGCCCCGGTGAGGACCGGGATTTATTTTAAAAAATCCACCTGGACTTCCAGTAATAAAATTTCCCCTGGTCTCTGGGTAGTGAGATCGGACGCCCATGTGTATTGTTGCGCACGTAAAAAATCCCTTGGCAGTTGGAAATCGAAAAAGAGTAGCCTAACGGCGCTGCCCGGGCAAAATTTCGAGTTAAAAATCTACCCAAAGTATTTCAGGATCCTCGCCGATGCAACGGAGTTCGTGCATTGAGCTGAGTTTCTCCAGACTCAGGTTTGAGTTAGGAGGAAAACGGAGCACTTATGGGTTAAACCGTGTGCCGTGATGTTGATCCAACGACTAAACTAAACTAAACTAAACAACACCTTTAATATAGGAGTACAGTAGAGTTAAACACATCAGATCTAATATAGGAGTATGGTAGAGTTAAACACATCAGCTCCAATATAGGAGGGCAGTAGAGTTAAACACATCAGCTCTAATATAGGAGGACAGTAGAGTTAAACACATCAGCTCTAATATAGAGGTACTTTAGAGTTAAACACATCAGCTCTAATATAGGAGGGCAGTAGAGTTAAACACATCAGCTCTAATATAGGAGGGCAGTAGAGTTAAACACATCAGCTCTAATATAGGAGGGCAGTAGAGTTAAACACATCAGCTCTAATATAGGAGTACAGTAGAGTTAAACACATCAGATCTAATATAAGAGTATGGTAGAGTTAAACTCATCAGCTCTAATATAGGAGGGCAGTAGAGTTAAACACATCAGCTCTAATATAGGAGTACAGTAGAGTTAAACACATCAGCTCTAATATAGAAGTATGGTAGAGTTAAACACATCAGCTCTAATATAGGAGGGCAGTATAGTTAAACACATCAGCTCTAATATAGGAGGACAGTAGAGTTAAACACATCAGCTCTAATATAGGAGTACAGTAGAGTTAAACACATCAGCTCTAATATAGGAGTACAGTAGAGTTAAACACATCAGCTCTAATATAGGAGTGTGGTAGAGGTAAACACATCAGCTCTAATATAGGAGGGCAGTAGAGTTAAACACATCAGCTCTAATATAGGAGGGCAGTAGAGTTAAACACATCAGCTCTAATATAGGAGTACAGTAGAGTTAAAACACATCAGTTCTAATATAGGAGGGCAGTAGAGTTAAACACATCAGCTCTAATATAGGAGGGCAGTAGAGTTAAACACATCAGCTCTAATATAGGAGGGCAGTAGAGTTAAACACATCAGCTCTAATATAGGAGTACAGTAGAGTTAAAACACGTCAGCTCTAATATAGGAGTACAGTAGAGTTAAACACATCAGCTCTAATATAGGAGGGCAGTAGAGTTAAACACATCAGCTCTAATATAGGAGGGCAGTAGAGTTAAACACATCAGCTCCAATATAGGAGGTACAGTAGAGTTAACACATCAGATCTAATATAGGAGGGCAGTAGAGTTAAACACATCAGCTCTAATATAGGAGTACAATGGATAAAGTTAAACACATCAGCGATAAGATATGAGTAACAAGGTAGAGGTAAACATATCAGTTCGAATATAGGAGTACAATGTAGAGTTAAACGACATCAGCTCTACATTAGGAAAGGTACAGTGAAGAGTTGAAACACATCAGCTCTAATAGAGGAAATACAGTAGAGTTAAAACACATCAGCTCTGAATATAGGAAGTACAGTATGAGTTAAACACATCAGCGCTGAATATAGGAGTACACGTGATGGTGAAACACAGCAGCTCTGAAGTATAACTACAGTATGAGTTGAAACACAATCAGCTCAAATGATACATGACCACAAAAGGAGAGGAAAAGAGATAATCAATTTTCATAATTTCTAAACATCTGCATTCCGCAACTTGGTGAAAACGAACTTGCACAAAATAAAACATAAGAAGTCAGCAGAAAAATGCATGAGGTCAACTGTTTTAAATACTGTAAACAACCTGTACTAAACCAAATAATACAGTAATACCAACCACGCAATACTAACAGTATTATAGCTCAAAGTTAACAAAACACCATAATAAAACAACAACAAAGACAACAACAACCCTAGTCTACCTTGCACAGGTTTCCAAATCAACATAGCAAACTGCAATGATTATCCAGCCCGTACCTACCCATATACTCTAAGAAACAAGACATGCAGTTTGAGTTACACCCTTTCCTACAGAACCACTGAACCACCAGCTGTACTAAATGTATTTGCTGTGAACTTCCCAAAGTCAGGATTTCAGGAAGGCATGAAAAATGCCAAAACAGCAAAATGCCAATATTGCCTGCTGTTTTTATTTATGACTGTCATTTCAGTGAGGCTGAGAAAAATGTGCACTAGAACATATGGCTTTCTGCTGCCTGTTCTTAGGTTCTTTAGTTCATGCAATGACGATCATATATGCGGTAAATACAGACATACTTTATATACTAAGGAAATTACCATATGTTGGTCATTTACTTCCTACGCAAAATATGTGACGTATAATCCAGTGGTTCTCAACCGGTGGGGAATTCCCTCTCCCCCTCCCTGGGGGAATTTTAGGGTATTTTGGGGGGGGGGGGGGGGGGGGGGGATTAAGACCACAGATGGGACTCAAACGGTGGAACACAAAAATTTTTTTGGAAGGGGGGGACAGGCTCCGATCTGAGGAAAAAATT
>JACEFZ010012144.1:0-23117 GCA_014155875.1 Cepaea nemoralis
TTTTTTAATGGGGTCGGTTCCCACCCAAAAGGTTTGGAAAGGGGAAAAAAACACCACAATGTAATATACAAGTAGATGGGAATATTCGGAAACAAATGAATCTTTACAATTATCTCAGAACAGTCTTAACATCTGTCACGGGGTGAGACACTCTTGCTGCGCGGAGTGTAGAGAATAGTGGTAATGAATGTACCGTAGTGATTGTCCTCTCGATACGGGCAATAAGAGGTACCAATAAACTCTTCTCCACTGTAGCGACGCGGTTGTCTACGCACGCCGCTGTCTTAAGAAGGTCGCCCCGTTATTGGATGCTTCCCAAATCAGTCCTGTATCCGTCTGACTATCTCGTTATCCGTCTAGGTGGATGATGTACGTGAGCACCTTCTCCAGGATGCCAAGACCTTGGGGTGGCACAACGCCCTAACCAGCCTCTCTTCACCAGACGGACCGCACTCCATGACATGATACAAACTCGAGCGGGCAAAAGGACGATTGATGGATAACTTTATTTGGCCGTACTGTGTTACACACGGATACGAACATGCCATACAGCCAGCCGCTCCACAGTCAACATAACCTTAAGATGAGGAACGTTACCAACTGCACAACTGATGCAACACGCTCCCGCCACAGACGATCCAACAACTCTCCCATCCATCCTTACCGTTGGAGTGTCATGCAAGTGTAGATGTCTGAAGTATGCATGGCGTAATATGCTGCTGACTGCCTCTGATGGTTGGTCTGTTAATCAACTAATACGTGTGATTGCGACTCGGGCACGGTTAGCAGATGATGTCCGTGCGCCGTATTGGAATACTGTCTGTGAGCTGATGCGAACGGTTCTATGTGTTGGAGCCTAGACTAGTGGATGCGTTCATGTGAGCGTTGCATGCTGTAGTGTAAAGGAGTTGATGTTCCCTGGTGTGAGTTCTGTGCTGAAAGTGTCGCTACAACGTTGCCGTTGTCAAACGACACAGCTTGTGACGTAACTATAGTGGTGCTTTCACTAGTTATATTTAGTGCTTAACTTTTGTGTTTATTTATGTTAATGTTCTATATGTGTGCAGATCAATTACTCCATTACTGCCACATGACAACATCTGATGGGAAATTTTTTGAAGAGTTTAGAACAAGAATCGCCATGTCGAAGCTAGCCTTTTGCAAGATGAAAAACATGCTGACCAATAAAAAAGATGTCAATTGATACGAGAAAAAGAGTGTTGAGGTGCTACATAGAACATGTACTTTTGAATGGATGTGAAGCTTGGACAATGAGCACACAAGCTGAAAAGCATCTGATAGCTGTGGAAATGTGGTTTCTGGGGAAAATGCAAAGAATACAATGGACACACAGACAGACCAATGACCAAGTCCTACAAGAAACAAATGATAAACGTAAACTGATGAGAGAAATAAGACACAGTCAACATTTTTGGGTACGTTATAAGAAGAAATAAATTGGAGAACTTAGTGACAACTGGCAAGATCGAGAGAAAGAGAACAAGAGGAAGACAGAGAAGTAAATACTACAATTAGTAAATTCGAGCGTTGCACAGTGAACAACTTGGGTTAGAATTAAATTGTAAGAAGACACAGATTATGGTCGTCACTAAGAAGAAGTAAATACCACAGTGTAATATACAAGTAAATGGAAACATTCTTAAACAAGTGAATCGGTACAATTATCTCGGAACAGTCATAACAACGACTGTAGCGATTAAACATATGATAGTAAAAATATCGATAGTAACAAAACAACGACTGTAGCAATAACAACACCATTCTAGCAACAAGAACGACTGCAGAGATAATAACACCATGGTAGCGACAACAAAGACTGTAGAGATAATAACACCGATGGTAACGCAACAACGATTGTAGGGATGACAACACCAATGGTAGCGACAATAACGACTGTTGCGAAAATAACACCATGATAGCGACAACAACGACTGTAGAGAAAATAACAACGATGTTAGCGACATAATCGATGGCAAACACAACTACGAATGTAGCGATACGATCGACGGTAGCGACAACAGCCACTGAGAGATATAAACACCGATATTAGCGACAGACAACGATGGTAACTACAACAACGACTGTAGCACAACACCGAGTATTAACGATAACAGCGATAAGAACTGCTACAGTGTAACAGCGAGTATTAATGATATCTGTTTCAGGGGTCATGTGATATTCTGTGAGTTATCGGTTCACGGTGTGCTAGACATATGTAAATAAGTTAGTCAGTCATTGCTTTCCTTCTTGGCCTCGACCATACTGGTCGGGGACTAGTAGGTATTCACCCTATAAAGAAATCCTCTGCCTACTGTAGGGACCTTGAGACTATAACCAACAACTATCTGTCGGTTGAACTACAGGCTAATTGTACCAACTATTAAGTGGTTTGCATGTTCATCATCATCACAGGAATTGCCTATAAGCGTGGGCGTTTCATGTTACCCTGCTAGGTAGGTTCATCGGGTACTCACCTTGCCTAAAGGTGACCCCTAGGCTGGCGGGGGAAAGGAGGTCCTTTACTTCAACATGTGCAGATATCGCAGCTCTGATTTAAACAGGTGCAACGCAATTATGTCAACAACAACAACAACAACAACAACAACAATAACATAGACGAACTAAGAAGACGACTTTAACATGAGTTAGTAAAACTGTAATATGTCCTCTACATCACGTGGCCATCAACCCCCGGTTGATCTCCAATACAATTTTACGTTTAGTAGTTTGCCATTGCTTTGTGAAAGAGAAATCAAAGTTGAAGTCCAACTTAATGTCAGTGTAGGGATTAAACCCCTTCTCTCGCTTTCAGTGCACCGGAAGTTAAAGAGCGAAGGTACTTATCCTTTCGGCCTCGTCGACTGCTTATGAATAATTAGTGCATTAATGAGAAAATACAACTCTTATAAATGCTTTATTCATATGGTAAAACATAACAACATGATGAAATGTCCATCAAACATCACACAAGTATAAAACATTGAAGCTATATGAAAACAATATTAATCTGCAAAACATATACATCAAATGAGATATCTTGTCTTGCTTATCCTTGTCTATATTCTTGTCTTGCATTGTCTTTTCTCTGGTCTTGCCTTCCACTCTCTTTTCTCTACTCATGTCTGCAATTGTCTTTTTTTCTACTCTAGTCTTCCATTGTCTTTTCTATACTTTTGTCTTCCAATGTTTTTTCTCTAGTCTTGTCTTCCATTGTCTTTTCTCTACTCTTGTCTTCCGTGATCTTTCCTTTACTCTTGTTTTCCATGATCTTTTCTCTACTTTTGTCTTCCATTATCTTTTCTTTACTCTTGTCGCTCATTGTCTTTTCTCTAATCTCGTCTTCCATTGTTTTTTTTTCTCTACTCTAGTCTTCCATTGTCTTTTCTTTACTCTTGTCTTTCATTGTCTTTACTCTACTTTGTCTTCCATTGTTTTATCTCTTGTCTTGTCTTCCTTTGTCTATTCTCAACTCTTGTTTTTCATTTTGTTTTCTCTATTCTTGTCTTCCTTTGTCTTTTCTCTACTCTTGCCTCCCATTGTGTTTTCTCTAGTCTTGTCTACAATCTTCTCCTGTGTTGTCTTTTCTCTACTCTTGTCTTCCATTGTCTTTTCATTGCTCTTGTCTTCCATCGTCTTTTCTATAGTCTTGTCTTCCATTGTCTTGTCTGTGGTCTTGTCTTGCCATGTCTTCACTGATCCATCGATGTAGCTACCTACGTTGTTTTCCGCAGATCTGTAAGTAAAGGTAAAGAACCCTTGATCAGGTTTTAGGCTGAGATCCGGCCATTATTTTAATTATTTAAAAAAAAATGCTCCATATCGATGGGGATTCAAACACATGCACACCAGGCCAGCGGTCATGCATGCTAGCCACAGCGCTACCACCACTCCACCAGGTACTGTGTGCACGCGACACACATTAAGATCCTCAGGAGCTAGAGGTGACGAAGAGCAGACGGGAAAATATCTCCTTCCTGTAAAATTGAAACTAGAAAACCTGCCCACAACAGACAGTGTATATGTTCAACACAATGTATTCCCTTGGTGGATTTAAACACAGAAGTCACATTAAATAGGTTGCACGGTTTGTTGCCTGACATATTTCGCTACATCTCGTCAGGTGCATATTGCGTAATTATATATCGCATGAATTAAATAAATGAATAACACTTTGGCTGAACACTTAAAACACATAGTTACAGATATTTTATCGAATGTGGAACCACAGTTATTCCCACAGTAATCGCAAATTCAAAATGAAATCTTTCTACTTGCACAAAAGTTAAGACGAACGAGACAAATGTCAAAATCACAACTCAGTTGCCTGGAATTTAAACGGGTGTTAAAAAGAATTCTTGCCTAAGCTTAACGGGAACGCTGCAGCGAAGTTGCATTTTCTGTTTTGAAAACAATTGTCATCCGTCAAATTGTTCGTTGATTTTTTGACTGTGTCCAAGTTTACCGTCAGGGTTAAACAAGGTGCAGTTACTTCTTCAGGCGTTCTTCATGATCAAAGACCACTCTCTCTGGTTGCTCGTATCGGATGATGATTGACTCGGCGTTTCTATTTGCGACGCTAATGAAAATCGCCGAGCTCCGTGGCCAAAGGCCTGCGAACGCGGTTCATGAGCCGCTTACCAGGCGTTCGAAACGCAGCCGCGACCGATTTGTGCAGCAGACCGTGTCGCGTTGTGTTATAACGTGTTGTTACGGGAGCCGGTCGTTCAGAAAGCAATTTCAAACTACTGAACGTAAAATTTGCCTAGTACATCAACAGCAGCTGACAAATGCGGGTGTTGACGGATATAAAAAAGAAAAAAAAATTAAAATCTCTGATGTCGCAAAAGCGAGGTTGTTATAGCGACAGGATCTTCCCACTGTTAAACAAATACAGAATAACAGAGTGAGGATTATAATATAGAATGAATCAACAATATTTAAATTATAAATGGCACCGACATCATAGTTACTCGCTGAGTTGGAGTCTTATTCTTCTCTTATTGTATTTGTATCCGGTCTGCATAATATTTTGTCCCCTCTTTGTCCTCCATTGGGACATGGGCTCTAAACCAACTCGGCCCAAACCGTCCTATCCTTAGTTATACCATACAACTCCATCGTACTCCTCCCTAAACTATGTATTTCTGTCTTTACTTTTCTTCTCCTTCCGTTTTTAGGTCTTCCTGCATCCCCCTACCCAGCTCTCCCACCTGTGGCTTCCAAGGAAAAGACTGTCTAGACATACATATCTCAGCTTTTCTCAATGCAAGTGATCAAACATGGCATGGTTAAAGCTTGTTCTTTAAAAAACTAATAGACAAGACTGTTTGTGCATAGTGGAACATTCTAACACACTCTTCATGTCAGTGAATTTCAGAACACAAAACTCTGATAAACTAAATGTAGACAATGTCATCTTATTGATAAATGAGAAATAACTCTCACTAGAGCACCAGAAACCTTTGCTTGTATGTTCCGACAAACACCACTTAATGCTTTAACGGGACACCTATAATTTTTGTTTACATCAATGTATGAATGCTATCCCTTCTTGGCCTTTTGGCTAAGATGAAAGTATGGTATTTGCACCTGATCTTGCCAGGGCTACATAGGGACATGGGGACCTGATGAGGCGGCTCTGGTTCTTTTGGGAAATAGCGAGCCCTTATTTAAAAAAACAAAAAAACAACAACAAATTCTCGATGAAAGAAATGTTATTTTAGAAAATTAAAAGAAAAACGCATTAAAATGACCACATGTAATTTTAGTGTTGGCAATGGGCATACCAATAAAAGTTATTATGTAAAGGGACATTACTCAAAGCAGTGTTAAAGTATAATTTTATTTAAATAGCTGTAGTATTTATAATACTGATGTATAACGCATTTATAGATACTTTTGCAATTATTTGCGTCATAAATACTGTTAACAATTTCAAGTGGTTGTCAAGGTTTGTGCAAAAGTCTTGGCTTTATTTTATACGTATGAGAATTTTGTAACGCAGTTTTCTATTACTTCTCGATATTTCATATAATTTTGTTGTACTTTTAATGTCAATACAATGGTAGGGAGTCCATAAAAGTAATTTTTGTCAGGCCTGTAAACGGCCGTAAGTTTTATGATCTGGGGAGGGTCGTAGTGGATTATACACTATCATAAACAGATGGTAGATAATAGTGGGTGTAGTGGTCGATATGTGGAAGCGGGTGTGGTAGAGTTACAGTACTCTCCCTCCGGATGTGGGAGTGGCTGTGGAGTGGGTATAAGACGGGATTTCGTTGTTAAGGAGGCTGGGCGGGTCGAGTCGCGGAGTGGTTGTAGTGTGGAACCCGGGGTGGACAAAGTGGCTAGCGAGGAGGCCGGCGTGGCAGATGGTATTCTACTTTCACGAACAAACCATCATCATGTGTGACGACGATGTTGCTGCTCTTGTTGTAGACAATGGATCTGGTATGTGCAAAGTGCGTTCCGCTGGAGATGATGCCCCTAGGGCCGTCTTCCCATCCATCGTTGGCAGACCCCGCCACCAGGGTGTAATGGTTGGTATGGGTCAGAAAGACAGCTATGTTGGTGACGAGGCCCAGTCCAAGAGAGGTATCCTTACTCTCAAGTATCCAATTGAACACGGCATTGTCACAAACTGGGATGATATGGAGAAGATCTGGCATCACACCTTCTACAATGAGCTCAGAATTGCCCCAAAAGAGCACCCAGTCCTGCTCACAGAAGCTTCCCCTCAACCCCAAGGTCAACAGAGAAAAGATGACCCAGATCATGTTTGAAATCTTCAACACCCCCGCCATGTATATAGCTATCCATGCTGTCCTTTCCTTGTATGCTTCAGGTCGTACCACAGATATTGTCCTGGATTCAGGCTGTCCTTTCCTTGTATGCTTCAGGTCGTACCACAGATATTGTCCTGGATTCAGGCTGTCCTTTCCTTGTATGCTTCAGGTCGTACCACAGATATTGTCCTGGATTCAGGCTGTCCTTTCCTTGTATGCTTCAGGTCGTACCACAGATATTGTCCTGGATTCAGGCTGTCCTTTCCTTGTATGCTTCAGGTCGTACCACAGATATTGTCCTGGATTCAGGCTGTCCTTTCCTTGTATGCTTCAGGTCGTACCACAGATATTGTCCTGGATTCAGGCTGTCCTTTCCTTGTATGCTTCAGGTCGTACCACAGATATTGTCCTGGATTCAGGCTGTCCTTTCCTTGTATGCTTCAGGTCGTACCACAGATATTGTCCTGGATTCAGGCTGTCCTTTCCTTGTATGCTTCAGGTCGTACCACAGATATTGTCCTGGATTCAGGCTGTCCTTTCCTTGTATGCTTCAGGTCGTACCACAGATATTGTCCTGGATTCAGGCTGTCCTTTCCTTGTATGCTTCAGGTCGTACCACAGATATTGTCCTGGATTCAGGCTGTCCTTTCCTTGTATGCTTCAGGTCGTACCACAGATATTGTCCTGGATTCAGGCTGTCCTTTCCTTGTATGCTTCAGGTCGTACCACAGATATTGTCCTGGATTCAGGCTGTCCTTTCCTTGTATGCTTCAGGTCGTACCACAGATATTGTCCTGGATTCAGGCTGTCCTTTCCTTGTATGCTTCAGGTCGTACCACAGATATTGTCCTGGATTCAGGCTGTCCTTTCCTTGTATGCTTCAGGTCGTACCACAGATATTGTCCGGGATTCATGCGTTGGTGTTACCCACACAGTCCCCATCTACAAAGGTTATGCTCTGCCCCACGCCATCATGAGGTTGGAACTTGCTGATCGTGACCTCACAGATTACCTGATGAAGATCCTCACAGAGAGAGAGGCTACAGCTTCACCACCACAGCAGAGAGGGAAATTGTTTGTGACATCATGGAGAAGCTGTGCTACGTTTCTGTACTCGGCTCGCGATGATGGTGGAATTCTGCAAGAGGGCGTCTGATTGGTCTGGAACTCTGGGAGTCCGAACAACCCCAGTATATAAGGCCCTGCACAGGTAGAACTGGTCCTTTTCCGTAGTCCACAACACCGAGTGACGAGGCGCCAATGCCTATTGCAAATGTGTGTTTAGTAGTTAGACCCTGAAGTTTTGCAGTGGTATGTAACCATAATTAATTTGTTTTATGTTATTTTTATATATATTATTTTTAATTTTATAAACCATGTATGACATAGTATTTTGGTTATTTAAATATATAGTTCAGTAAAGCTATGAAAATATAATAACAATGAAGTGATTATCGAACTAATTAGATTTAAAATATAGCTAATCTTATACTGATTCCTAGCTTTAATCTTTAAGTTAATAATTTCTCTAGCAGTAACTAAAATTAACAAAAGAAATCTGTAAGCCCGGTTACAGATAACTGAGTTCAGAACGCTGCCCAGTTAATGGCAAGAGTTACCGGTTCTTGGAGAAAATGGCGCATATCGATCTGGACTTCGACGAGTTATTTACAAGAAATAGATCATATAGAGAACAACTTAGAAGCTACTTGTGTTAAGACGTTTTATGAGTCTGAAAAGTGGGAGATTGAGTAATGTACTCGACTCACGATGATGGTGGAATTCTGCAAGAGGGCGTCTGATTGTTCTGGAACTCTGGGACCTCAGTATAAGAGGCCCCTGCGCACGTAGAGCTGGCCTTTTCCGTAGTCCACCGCACTGAGTGACGAGGCGCCAATGCCTATTGCAAATGTGTGTTTAGTAGTTAGACCCTGAAGTTTTGCAGTGGAAAAGCCAGAATTCTAGCTTTAGATTTTAGATTTTCCTGGGTCTTTTAGAGGACTAGAAGTTTTTGGTAAAGTTGAGGTCTTTAGTTGGTTTCTTTGTCGGTTCATTTTTGGTATAGTTGGTAATAGTCTTCTAGAGATAGCAAAACCCAGGTTAGCTAGTTAGGCTCCATTCCAGAACCACCCTAGCATAGTATCTTGTCCTTAAGATGGAGACCAGAAGTACTCGTGCGGCAGTGAGAGTTGAACAAGACGAGTCGCCGACAATTTCTACGATGGGAACCGAAGATTCCCGCCCAGTGGATACTCCACCACGCGAGCTCACTGAGGCTTTGAGGTACGTTGTAGTACCAACCAGAAAGCCTGTTCGGTGTTTTGGGGAGAAAGGTGGGCCATCGGTAGAAGAGTACGTCAGGGAGGTGAGGTCAGCTTGGAGGGCTGGCATGTTAGAGACTGTCGATAAGGTGGATGTTATTTTCGACAGCATAACCAGTCCTGTCAGGAGGGAGTTGGAACTCCATGCTTCTGAGGAAGATCCCGAGGCCATGCTACAGGCCTTGCTGAAGATATTTGGAGAGAAGAAGAGTCTACGGGAGCTCCTGGCAACGTTGTTCACAATACGCCAGCGAGCTGGGGAGATAGTCCATGACTTCTCCCATAGGGTCAATGCTGAGTTCAAGAGGGTAGTGAAGGTCCAGGAAATGCAAGGTGTCCCTGTTTTAGATGGGGAGGCCCTTCGAGACCAGTTTGTGGCTGGCATAAGGGACAGTTTCACCCAAACTGTCCTAAAAGAAAAGATAGCACAAGATTCATCTGTGACTTTTCTTCAAGTCAGGGAGTGCGCACAAACATGGGAAGGTGTGCGGGCCCCACCGGGTGCTGAAATCAGAGAGGTAGAGGTGAGAGCCAGAAATGAGAACACTGGGGAAATTCAGTCAAGCGTACCTTCAGCGGTGCAAGTTGAGTTTCAGCAGGGGCGGTATGGGCCGGTGCAGGCTGAGGTAGTCCCACAAACGGTAGAATGTAGGCCTGCACATACTGAGCCAGCTCGAGTACCACCAAGAACTGAGTTTACTTCCAGGCAGGGTGAAATTGACTTTCTTCAGAGGGAGATGTCTGAGATTGGTGCCAGGCTGAACAGACTCACCACCAGCGATCAACAGCATCAAGTGCCACGTAGCTGGCGATGCAATCGGGTTGGTCACTTGAGACGCGAGTGCAGACAGGCATTAAACGGGACCCCTCTAAGGCTGGGAGCCAGGTATTAGAAGGGGAGCGTCATGGCTCGGACATTAAAATTGTGGGTGGTAGGCCCGAAGAGACTGTTTTAATAGGTGGCAAGTGTGTCCAGTGTGTCATCGATACAGGTTCTCAGGTTTCCACCATCACTGAGGCCTGTTTCACGGACATGTTCCAGGACTATGTCCTAAAGGAAGGACAATTCGTTAGGTTGACGGCCGCAAATGGCGTAGTGATTCCATATGTGGGGTACTTTGTGTGTGACATTGTGTTGAGTGGGACACAAGTGAAGGACTGTGGGGTGTTTGTCACCAAAGACATGGACAATGGGGAAAGAAGAGTGCCGGGTATTATTGGCAGAAACATTTTACAGTCAGTGCCGAATCTGTGTAGGATTCTTAATTGGAGCAGCCCAGCGGAGGAGATTCCTGGAGTCGGACTGGACGGTATTAAATTGTTTGTTAACAATAGAGTTTGCGTACCTGCCCGCTCCATCACTGCAGTTAGTGTAAAATGTGTAAGATTTGTGCGTGAAAATATGCATGTCATTTTCAGCCCAACTCGAGACTTGGAGCACAAGGGTTTGCTTTTCTCCCACACTTTGACTACCTTGAGACGGGGCGTATGCCAAGTCCAAGTGGTCAATCTGGGGGATGAAGACATATTCTTGTCGAAGGGTTCTCAAGTTGGGGATATTTCAGATGCTACTGTGGATTTGACCAACCATTTCAAAATGGTAAGTGCTCAGGAAGTTGAGGTTTCAACACGGCCGTATGCCGGAGAGAAAGATGATGTTAGGTGCCCTGTAGATTTGAGCGGTTTTGAGGGTAGTGATTGAGATAGGAAGAAGTTAGAGGAGTTATTAGTTAGGTATGATAGTCTTTTTGCCAAGGGAGATACTGACATAGGCTATACAGATAGAGTAACCCATAGCATCCAGTTGACAGATGAGACCCCCATCAAGCAGCCTTATATGAGAATTCCCCCAGCAATTTATAGAGAAGTACAAGATCATCTCCAAGGTTTATTAGATAGTCAGATAATTAAGGAAAGTTCCAGTCCTTGGGCTTCTCCGGTGGTCCTCGTGAGAAAAAAGGATGGTAGACTTAGGTTATGTGTCGATTATCGGGCTGTAAATGTTAGGACAAAGAAAGATTCATACCCTCTCCCTAGAGTAGATGAGTATCTAGATGCCCTGGGTGGCGCCAAATTGTTTTCAACTCTAGATCTTGCCAGTGGGTATTATCAGGTGGCCATGAAGCCAGAGGATCAAGAGAAGATTGCTTTTACCACCCCGTTTGGTTTGTATGAGTATACGTGTATGCCAATGGGACTTGCAAACTCCGCGAGCAGCTTCCAGAGGTTAATGCAATGCTCTCTGAATGACTATTTATTCCAGATTTTGTTGGTATACCTTGATGACATTTTGGTGTTTGCTGGGGATTTTTCAGAGCATTTGAGTAGGCTTGAGAAAGTGTTTGAGAGACTGCAGTCCATTGGGCTAAAACTAAATCCTGAAAAGTGTAACTTTTGTCAGAAAAAGGTTGAGTTTTTAGGGCACACCATTTCAGAAGAAGGCATTGGCACCATGGATGATAAAGTTGCAGCCATAAAAGAAGCACCTGTGCCCAGAACTCAGACAGAACTTAGGTCATTTCTAGGGTTAGCCAGTTATTATAGAAGGTTTGTCCCAAAGTTTGCTAATATTGCAAGACCACTGCATGAGCTGGTTGGCCAACTCAACCAGCAGCAGACCGGTGATACTAAGAAGAAGAAAGGACCAATAGGGCGGTTGTGGACTCCAGAGTGTGACGAGGCGTTTAATCGATTAAAAGAGGCACTGACATCAACACCCCTTCTGGGCTTCCCAGACTTCTCATTACAGTTCATATTGGAGGTAGATGCCTCATACCAGGGTTTAGGTGCTGTCCTCTCACAAATTCAAGATGGTAAGAAAAGAGTCTTAGCTTACTCTAGCCGCACGCTACGCCCCTCAGAATGAAATGCTAAAAGCAGTTCTAAGCTTGAGTTACTTGCGTTGAAGTGGGCTATGACTGAGAAGTTCAGAAGTTATCTCTTTGGTACTAAAGTAGAAGTTTTTACAGATAATAGGAATTTAGCTTTGTGGCAAAAGGCAAAATTGGGTGCCATTGAGCAGAGATGGATAGCACAGATGTCAATGTTTGACTACACCATTAAGCACAAACCAGGTCGTGCTAATGGAAATGCTGATTATTTGTCCCGCTACCCTTTTGAAGCCCCAGGAAGATCAGATGAAGAAGGTGACATTCCAATCAGTCACATAGCTGCTACACCAGTCAGTCCAAACTTAAGAACTGCTAGGATAGGAGAGATTGTAGATTAAGATAGACAGAATAACTCTGTGGGTAATGTGCTACTGTTATCATTACCATCATATTCGGCTGAAGAGTTGGTAAAACTACAAGCGGAAGATGTGCATGTGAATAAAGTGTTAACTTGTGTGAGTGAGAGTTGAGACTGAGTAAGATAGAGATGAGGGGTTTACCCCCTGAAACCAAAAGCTTGTTGAAGCAGCGAAAGAGATTGAGTGTGATTAATGGGTTGTTGTACAGGAAATTAAAGAAGCCAGGTAGAGGGTGGATTTCTCAATTAGTGGTACCTAATGCATTGAAGCAGAGAGTGTTAGAATTGGTGCACAGCACCGGCCATCAGGGCAGAGATAGGATGATACAAATCCTTAGAAGTAGGTGTTATTGGGTTGGCATCACGAAAGATGTTGAACTGTTTTGTAAAAGATGCCAGAGGTGTAATATTGCTAAACCACCCCATATTAAACTGCAGAGTCCTTCAGGTAATTTATTAGCATCTAGGCCTTTTGAGGTGGTGACCATGGATTTTACTATGTTAGAGAAGGATAGTCGGGGGTATGAAAATGTGTTGGTTATTACAGATGTTTTCACCAAATTTACAATTGCTGTTCCCACAAGGGATCAGAAAGCCTCGACAGTTGCGAAAGTTCTGGTTGAGAAATGGTTTTTGTATTTAGGTGTACCCCATAGACTCCATTCAGATCAAGGCAGGAACTTTGAATCGGCTGTGATTGCAGAACTCTGTAGAGTGTACGGGATTCAAAAGAGCCGTACCACGAGTTACAATACAAAAGGGAACGGTCAGTGCGAGATGTTTAATAGGACCCCACATGATCTTCTGAGGCCACTAGAGGCCAGCCAGAAAAGTAGATGGTCTGATCATATAGCTGAAGTTTTGTTAGTTTATAACTCTACGCCCCACTCGTCCACAGGGTACTGCCCGTACTACTTGGTGTTTGGAATAGAACCAAGATTGCCAGTAGATTTCATGCTAGATGCTAGTGATGATAGTGATTGTAATGACGGGGAACCAAATGTTGAGAACTGGGTGACTGGACATCTTCCCGTCTGCGTAACGCGCATGTTAGGACAGGGGAACAGTTAAGAAAGTTAGCTGCTGTAAGGAAAGAGAGATGTGACAAGACATCATCCCCTAAATTGCTAACCATAGGAGAAGTAGTTAGGAAGAGAGTCCACTATACAGAGAGGTGCAAGATTAAAGACCAGTGGTCTGTAGATAAATATACAGTGGTGCAGGTCCCAACAACATCAGGAGGCCCATATGTTATTAGAAGAGTGGGAGAGAATGGACCTGACATTAGAGCAGCAGTACACGAGTTAAAGCGGTGTGAGAAAGATGCGGTAATTGAGGTACCGGAGGCGACAATAAGACTACCAGAATTGCCTGTCGTGGTAGAGGTTGGGGAACCACGGGATAGACCACCAAGAAGTGACTGGTACATGTTTGAGCCAGGAGACTTGAATGTGAAGCGATCAGAGAGAATCCGTCTTAGAAGAGACAGGTGATGTAATTTTTAAATGCATTTTGTTTTAAATGTTCGGTGTTGAGGCAAGTGGTAACCTGTATAAAGGTTGCTGATTTATTGTTTGTGTAACTTTTATGATTGTTTAATTATTTTTATGTAAAAAGTGAGGGTTGTATTCATTTTGTTACGATTGCTCATGTAGCAGAGGGGCTATTTCTCCTCACTGATGTTAATTTGATCACTGTTAACTTGTACTAGTATAAGAATGGCTTATGCTTATATGTTATTAATGTTATTTTGCACTTATTGATGACTGGTGACGTACATGTATACTGTTTCACATTATAAATCTGGGTAGGATGAGAAAATCTTTTTTTAATGGTACGGTTTAGGGATGTAACCAACAGTTTAGGCGTTGAGGGCAATGTCCTCGAGAGCGACAGGTTTTTGTCACTAAGGGATGTGTTCCTTGGCATAGAATTATCAGAGCATAGAGGTGTGAAGGTAACTACTTGTTTGATAAGTGTACCAGGGACTATGGTCCTGTTGTCGAAACGACAACAGTTAAAGAGGGGGAATTCTTCATTGTTTTTGCAATTGTTCGTATAATATTGTGAACACTAAGGTGGCGTGAGACTGTCTCCCTGTTGATGGCATTATTTTTTTTTCACTGGTGATATTAGTTTAGTCATGAATAATGACTGGTATTAATGTAAATGTACTTTGTATTTGCATGTGACCATTATTCTTGTTGGTACCTGATGTACATTTTTGGGGTGTTCTACTTGATGGGTGATGTCTGGCAAGGATAGGAACATTTTTTTAGCTCCATCAGTAGTGGAGGACTATAAGGTAGGGGTCAGAAATTATCCCTCCTTTATCCAAGGCACTAGGGGTGTAATGTTCAGTTGTCTGGGACGACAACAGTTAAAGATGGGGAATAATGTAATCGGCTCGCGATGATGGTGGTATTCTGCAAGAGGGCGTCTGATTGGTCTGGAACTCTGGGAGTCCGAACAACCCCAGTATATAAGGCCCTGCACAGGTAGAACTGGCCCTTTTCCGTAGTCCACCACACCGAGTGACGAGGCGCCAATGCCTATTGCAAATGTGTGTTTAGTAGTTAGACCCTGAAGTTTTGCAGTGGTATGTAACCATAATTAATTTGTTTTATGTTATTTTTATATATATTATTTTTAATTTTATAAACCATGTATGACAGTATTTTGGTTATTTAAATATATAGTTCAGTAAAGCTATGAAAGTATAGTAATAATGAAGTGATTATCGAACTAATTAGATTTAAAATATAGCTAATTTTATACTGATTCCTAGCTTTAATCTTTAAGTTAATAATTTCTCTAGCAGTAACTAAAATTAACAAAAGAAATCTGTAAGCCCGGTTACAGATAACTGAGTTCAGAACGCTGCCCAGTTAATGGCAAGAGTTACCGGTTCTTGGAGAAAATGGCGAATATCGATCTGGACTTCGACGAGTTATTTACAAGAAATAGATCATATAGAGAACAACTTAGAAGCTACTTGTGTTAAGAAGTTTTATGAGTCTGAAAAGTGGGAGATTGAGGAACAGCACTTGGAGAATTGACACGTGGGAGGCCAGCTCAGCAAATAACATCTAGCCTTTGTTCTCGAAGCAACTTAAAAGGTAAATTTGGTATATTGGCTACTGATAAAGGAGAAGTTATTGGTGGAATCAGTGACTGAGATTCTGCCTTAAGTTAAGCATGGTGGTTGTCGCACGGGGGAGAGGATGTGATTTAATGCTACGTACCACCTTTTGCAAAGGTATTTATATGCATTTGCTATGTGTCTAGTCACAAGGAATAGTACACTAATGGTGTTGGCCTCAATCAGTGCTTGCTGGTTATTAAGTTGCAATGGTATTATATATTTTAACTCTTCTAGGGGCAAGTGTTGCATTTGCACATTCTACAAATATGGTGATTCCTGTTTCCTTTGTTTTTCACAGTTAAACATGTTTTACTTGTTAGTTATTAATTTGTAATAGCATGCTGTAATGTGTGTGCTGTCATATTGGTGCTGATAGGGATCCCTTGTAAGTTTAGGTATTTAAATGACAGAAGATGGGGAAAAGGTGGTGCATTGAGTATCATGATGGTGAGTGATGGCTAATTCTTGACATAAGTTGCATCAGGGTGCAACTGAGATGACATGATGATAGACTGGTGGATTTCAATTCTGGTTTCATTGGGGGAACATCAAGGAATATAGTATTTGGAGTTTTTGAAACCAGTGTTAATGAGAAAGCAAAAGTCACCTAAAAAGTAAAACCCATCAAGTATGACATACATAAAAAGGACAATTACTGTTATAAAGGAAGCTATGTGAATTATTATCAATGACTGGGTGTAGTAATGTAGGTACCGGATTGAGTGCTACTTGGATGGACATTGTGTTATAAGTATCACATGATGATGACTACGGTTGTGATGGTGGCTATGATGGTAGCGGTCATGTGATGATGATGGTAGCCATGATGAGGATGATGATTATTATATCCGCCAGGGGCTGGTGTGGCCTGTAGTAATCAAGGTGGATGTATGTAGACTACATTGTGATTTTAACCACAATCAGGGTTATGGTGTAGGATTGAGGATGTGTGGTGGATGTGTAGAAAACATGGGATGATATAGAATATGTGTTCCCTGTCATTTATATTTTCTGTGGGTATCCGTGTTGTCCAGTTTGAGTAGTGTATAGTTAATGTGGATTTACACAGTTCAGGTCTCGTTGTGCCGTGAGGGCATTGCTTGTGTACATGATTGTTGGAGTAGTTGTCCGGTGAAGTCCCAGTGTTGAGACAACTAAATGTCTGATGGTGGCGGAGTCTATAATGTGGTGTATAAATGTAGCCACTTTGGTAGGTAGGAATGACAGACTAATTTACCAGAACAAAGATGTCGTTCTGATGTGTGTTGTTTGCTTCCAACATATGTTGTATGTTGGCCAATTCAGTGTTGAGATGTTGTGTTTGCTTGTGATGTGTGATGTAAGCGGTCTAGTGGATAAGTGCCAGGATGTTGCATCTCGTGTCTATTCGTCACAAGTACAAGAGTGTTGTCTGTCTTATGTAGAAAGACTGGGTGTTGTTGTTGTCTTGTTGGGTCATCATGTTGAGATGTTTGACTTGTCTTTGCCTAATAGTATTTTTGTTGGTTTTTATTTTATCTACAGGAAAAGCCGGAATTCTAGTTTTAGATTTTAGATTTTCCTGGGTTTTTTGGTGGACTAGAAGTTTTTGTTAAATTAGCTTTAGTGGATCAGTTGTTGGTGGATTAGTGTTTGGTGGATTAGTGTTTGGTAGATTTGTAGCTTTTACTGGATTAGAAGTTTATGCGACACTTAGGAATTTGGTTTGTTAGGTTAGTGTCTTTGCTGTTTGATTTTTGCTGTATCCTAATTTCTTTGTTGATGCTACATGTCTGTATATTATTGTGAAGTTTAGAAGTTTAATAAACAAATGATGCTTGTGTTACTCTTACTTTGTCGTTTAGTTGATAGATTCTTGTTATAGCCATTGGTGTTAGAACAACCCTCGGAGTAATTCTTTGTCTGGGATTGGAGAATATTGTTCTAATCCCCTGTCGGCCCACCCTGGACCTTCTTAAAACTTAATTCTTTTCTATTCTTGTTAACCGAGGACGGTGAGAGGTTCTTTCTTCTTCATTCATTTTCTTCTTTGGCCCTACGCAGTCAGGGTTTGCGCTCTTCTTCTCACATCACCGTAGCAGAAGTAATTGGTCCTTGCTTCCTGTTTATACCTCTGTTTTCATATACAAGCACTCCTAGAGAGTGAGCACTTACTACACCAGACAACGCGCCAAATCTACAAATACCTGATTAAACAACAAGCAACCCCACTATATGTTAGAATTAAAAGAGGAAAAACATACTACATACAAGACTACACATGTATATTTACAAATCTCCACAACCCAAAAATAGCTCCCAAAGCGAGGGAAATTACATATCGTTTGATCTTTAACATGACACCTAGTACCGAAAAACAAGCACACATGTCAAAACGAATATCACCATGTCAACTCTGTAGACAAAACATACAAGAAACAGAAGACCACATTTTTTTACATGCCCAACAGTACAGACTGCACTAGACACTTTCAGACAACTACTTGAGATATTCACCAAAAAGAAGACAAATGTGTACAAGGCAATATTTTCAAACACAATACCAAAAACCACAGAAAATAATCACATAAGATTTTTGATTGCACTAGCAGAGTACAGGTATGTGGTATGGACCTGTAGAAATGCAGCAAACTACAGGTTCAGAACATACAACACACACATAATACAGCACATGGTCCAAAACAAAATCAAACAAATATTCAAAACCACTTAGACAAAAGGGAATATATACATTTCAAATTTGTCTGTGGTATTTGGATAAAGTATACAAACATAGAGATACATCTAAATCTGTATTGGTTCGTGCATGCATAGATATGTCTGTACATATAGTATAAGTGGGTACGCGCACGCTCGCGTGTGTTTGTGTGTGCGTGCGTGCCTGTGTGTGTGTGGGTGGAAATAAACACATAAATGTGTATGTATATATATATGTCAGAAGTGTCTGTTTTGATGTATACTTGACTACTAGTCATGCGTGGATAAATGTATAGTTTTAATTTTTTTTAAATGAATTTTTCAATGAATAAATGTTCCAATGTAAAAAATGTTTGTAAATTTGCGCATATGTCACCTACACGTCCACATGCAACGCTCTGTAAAAACACGAACAATACACTTTGCAACGATTTAACAGACAATAAACGGTTAGAAAAAAAATGCTTAACACACTCAATATCACCTTTCGCTCCCTTTGGCTAAAGTAGAAGTGTAGAATCTGCACGTGGCATTGCCAGGGCCGCATGCAGAGGCGGTCATCCTAATGAGACAATGACATGGGACCTTGATGGGTTCCTCCGACCCCTTTCAGAACCACGACCCTTGTAACAAAAGATTCATTTTCAGCACATTTGATTGTTTTACGGCATTCTGATCTCCCCCTCTCTCTCTTTCTCTCTCTCTCTCTCTCTCTCTCTCTCTCTCTCTCTCTCTCTCTCTCTCTCTCTCTCTCTCTCTTCTCTCTCTCTCTCTCTCTCTCTCTCTCTCTCTCTCTCTCTCTATCTCTCTTGCTCTCTCAGAAGACACACCTACCTGTTTCAGTCTTATTGGTAAAATGGAACGCTTGTTGGTTGATATTGTGAATTGTTTCAACTTTAAACTGGAAGAAATTTAGTTTTAGAGAAATTTTCTGTTTTAAAAATAAGGGTTCGCTGTTCCCCCAAGGGCCAGAGCCGACCCATCAGGTCCCCATGTCCCAATGTGTCATTCGGATGACTGCCTCTGCAGGTGGCTCTGGCAAGATCAAGTGCAGATACTACACATTGATCTTAGCAAAAAAATCCGAGAAAGGATAGCATTCATAAATTGATGTATAAAAGCAATTATAGGTGTCCAAAGGCAAACGTTTCTAGTGCTTTAGTGTGAGTTATTTCTCTTGTAAAATTGAGATAACACATCTGTATTTGATTGATTCACATTAATAAATTACATTTTCATCCACTGAAATACATCGACAAGATTATTTCGTTAGATTGTTTCACTATGCACATGAAGTCTTGTCTGTTTTTGTTTTTTTGTTTTCTTTTAAACTAAGCTTGAAACATGGAAGCCTCGGAAGCGTAGTGTCTAAAATCTGACCGTTGGTCATGTGTTCGAATCTGCACCGGGGTGAATGTTTACAATTGACCTGACCTGCCAGGTCGTCCCTGCCTAAAATGGATATCCGGAAATGGCTTGGAAATTAAAGGCGGCAGGTGGGATACTGACCACATCACCCAAAGAGCGCCGATTGGTCGATTAAAAATATGGGTCTGGCGCCATACGCCCATTGCGTCTCAAGGCGTGTAAAACTGTCACTCTGTTATTATGATTATTATTATTTTTATTATTATTTTCATTATACTATCACGTTATGGCACACGATGGTGATGTTGATCATTATTACATAAACAATGTAATCAGCGTGGATAAACAATGATTACGATAACAAGAATGTCAATGACAACCGTGATGACTAGCGATGGTTACGACAAAACCGACTGTTGAGATAATAACACCGATGGTAACAACAAAAACGACTGTAGGGATAATAACACCGATGATAGCTCAACAACGACTGTAGCCATAAGACCGATGGTAGCGACAACATCGATGGTCACTACAACAACGACTGCAGCGATAATAAACCGATGGTAGCGACAAAAATGACTGTAGCTATAATAACACCGATGGTTTCGACAACAACGATGGTAACAACAACAACGACTGTAGCAACAACACCGATGTTAGCGACAGACAACGATGGTAACTACAACAACGACTGTAGCACAACACCGAGTATTAACGATAACAACGATGGTAACGATAACAGCGATAAGAACTGCTGCAGTGTAACAGCGAGTATTAATGATATCTGGGTCAGGGGTCATGTGATATTCTGTGAGTTATCGGTTCACGGTGTGCTATACATATGTAAATATGTTCGTCAGTCATTCCTTTCCTTCTTGGGCTCGACCATACTGTCCGGGGATAGTAGGTATTCACCCTATAAAGACATCCTCTGCCTATTGTAGGGAACTTGAAACTATAACCAACAACTATTTATCGGTTGAACTCCAGCTCAATTTACCACCTATTAAGTGGTTTCATGTTCATCATCATCACATGAAATGCCCATAAGCGTGGGCGTTTCACGCTGCCCTGCTAGGTAGGCTTATGGGGTTCTCCACCTTGCTCAAAGGTGAACCACTGGCTAGCGGGGGAAAGGGTGTTAAAAATAATTTAGTTGCATGTCCTTCCAAGGACATAGCAGTCAACCCCAGCATTTTCGCTGTTCGTGATTCCTGCGCAAATTTTACGTTCAGTAGTTTGCCATTCCTTTCTGAACGACCGGCACCTATACCTTTTTTCGAAAATGCTAGCACCGATGTGTTTCGAACCCGGGTATACGGGCTCACAAACCGCGTTCGCAAGCCCTTAGCCACGGAGCAGGTAAGGGTATAAATAACATGAAAATGTGCAGATATAGCAGCTTTGAGGTAAACAGGTGCAACATAATTATGTCAACAACAACAACATAAACAAACCTACAAGACGACCTAAACATGAATCAGCAACAATGTTACATCTCCTTTACAGGACGTTGCCATCAACCCCCTACTGATTTTCTATAAAATGTTACGTTCAGTAGATTTCCATTGGTTTGTGAAAGAAAATTCAACGTTGAAGTCCAACATAATGCCATTTTAGGAATTGAACGCCTTACATCGCCATCAATGCAACGGGAGTTTAAGAGTGAGCGCTTTTATCATTTCGGCCGCGCCGAATTTTTTTTTCATATGGTAAAACATAACACCATTGTGCAATGTCCATCAAACAACACACAATTATAAACATTGTAGCTGTATGACAACAACATTAATCTGCAAAACCTATACAACAAATGAGATGTCATGTCTTGCGTATCCTTGTCTCTATTCTTCTCTTACGCTGTCGGTTCTCTAGTCTTGTTTTCGCGGGTCTTGGCTTGCATTGTTTTTTTTTTCACTCTCTCTCTCTAGTCTTGTCTTTCATTGTCTTTTCTCTAGTTTTCACCTGTGTTGTCTTTTCTCTAATCTTATCGTCTATTTGTAGTCTTGTTTTATATAGGCAAGTCTTCCATTGTTTTTTCTCTAATTTTCTTTTCGATACTTTTGTCTTGCATTGTCTTTTCTTTACTCTTGTCTTTTCTCTAAGTTTTCGCGAGTCTTGTCTTGCATTGTCTTTTCTCTATTTTTGTCTTCCATTGTCCTTTCCCTACTCTAGTCTTATATAGTTTTTTTCTATAGTCTTGTCTTCCATTGCCTTCTCTCTAGTCTTGTCTTTAAGCTATTGAAGATTAAATGGCAAGACAAGATCCCAGACACTGAAGTTCTAGAAAGAGCGTCCATGCCCAGTATCCACACTCTACTAATGAAGAATCAGATTCGCTGGGCTGGTCACTTAACTCGCATGCCAGATCACAGGCTCCCTAAACAAATTTTTTACGGCGAGCTGCGTTGTGGTAAACGCTCACAACGCGGCCAGAGGAAACGCTTTAAAGACACTCTCGCTGAAAGCTTTTGGAATTGATCTTGACACCTGGGAGACTGCTGCCAAAGACCGAAATTCGTGGCGTACATCATTACGCAAGGGTGCTGTCACTTGTGAAGCAACCAGGACTGCAAGAGCTGGGAAGAAGAGGCTGGACAGAAAAACCACTGCAGGAGATTCTCCTCCTGGAACGTCAAGCATTCTTTGGCCACATTGTCAAAGAACATTTCGAGCCAAAATAGGTCTTATCAGCCATCTTAGAACTCACGGCTCCATACTTTCAACCCCACTGGTTGAAATGAATGGTCATCATCATTCTTGATTTTCAAACAACACATGCTCGCGACGCATCTTTCAAATGTCTGACCTATCAAATGTCGATGGTATATGACATGCTTACCGTGTTTGTAACGGGTAACGGGGAATCAGGCTTCGATTCCGGAGAGGGAGCTTGAGAAACGGCTACCATATTCAAGGAAGGCAGCAGACGCGCAACTTACTCACCCCCGGCAAGGTGACGAAAAATAACAATAAATACGGAACTCTATCGAGACCCCGTAATTGGAATGAGTACACTTCAGACCCTTTTACGAGAATATATTGGAGGGCAAGTCTGGTGCCAGCAGCCGCGGTAATTCCAGCGCCAATTGTGTATATTAAAGTTGTTGCAATCAAAAAGCTGGTAGTTGGATCTTGAATGTTTAAAGCAGGCTTCAGCTGCCTGAATAATGGTGCATGGAAAAATGGAATAGGACCTCGGTTCTATTTTGTTGGTTTACGGAACTGGAGATAATGATTAACAGTGACAAACGAACGGGGGCGTTTTTGCGGCGTTAGAGGTGAAATTCTTGGATCGCCGAAAAAAGCGAAAGCATTTGGAAAAAAAAATAATAAAGTGTTCATTATTTAAGAACGATAGTCAAAGTCGTATGGACGATCAGACACCGTCGAAGTCCTGACCATAACCGATGCCGACTAGCAACCTCAGTGGGGTTGATGCGAAACTGAAACGAAATGGAATATACCTTGGCTACCAAATCCATTGCGTATAAAGTCCGAATAATTTGCAAGTGGTCAGACATATTT
>JACEFZ010012145.1:0-46015 GCA_014155875.1 Cepaea nemoralis
CACATTTCAAGTGAATGAAAGAAGAAAAATAACAAATGCTCTACGTTCTAAAAATATGTGTGACCATGTGTCTTAAGTCTTTCAGCGAAAGTATTATGCATTTATTCACTTCATATGATTTATAACTCTGCACAAAGCCCCTGACAAGATGCAGCGAAATATGTCAGGCAATAAATCGTGCAACATACTGTTTGTAGCATCCAGATAGGCATTTGAACCGTTAAGGCCTCTGGAGTGTTTATGCTTGTGGCTACGGTTTGCATTCGCATTCTCCTCATGTTCGACTGGCAGTGTATGGTTCCGTCGCCCTGCTACTGGGTGAGTGCGTGGCGCAACACGTTGAGCTGCGAATTTAGTGTGGAATGCTTTTACATCTGTCCGCGGTTGTTTGTAGCGTGAACTGCATGTTCGGATTGCTGATTTGACTTGCTTGCCTTTTCGGCTAAAGGGTGTATTTTTCAGGAGACTCATGGGAGTCGTCGCTGGAGCTACGGAGTTCGTGCTTTGTGAGGCGCTTTTGGCGGGTCGATCTGCGGAAAGAGACCGAGCCATGTGGAATAAAACCCGGATCAATGAAGTCTTTCTGGTGACTGCCGTTTCCATCGACGATGAACTGTATTTTTCGTGGAGGACTTTTGTGTTGGCATTATGCACAGTGTACCTGTGCGGGCTGTTGGATTGCCGAGACTCCTGTCTGTTCCACTTTTCACATTGGACAGTGAGGAGTATTTTGTGTGATATTCACTGGCACAGGAACGGAGCATAATGGGGACGACCCGTTGCCGTGAGATTGGAACCGCGACTAACTAACTAACTAAATAACTAGGGAATCCATTATTTTAAATTCATAATTCTCGTTATGTTTGAGAAGAGCTGCCAACTTAACTATCCGAGATCGAGTAAGAAATGTTGTTATCAGACAGACAGTGGGATCAACACCTCGTGTCACATTTATTGAAAGACAGAAGATCAAATGGTTTGGCCATCTAGTCAGAATGCAACACTATATACTACCAGCACTGGCCTCACATCACAAAAGATCTGATACTTCTTCTTCTGCTTCTGCGTTCATCCGGATTTTTTTTTTCCGGATGTGACTGCGTTGTGCCTGTTTACAGCAGAGCTGCGTTCTTGCGCCGTCAAGCCGACACATCCGACTTCTGCGGGCATTTGTTGACCGGGTTAACCTTCCCGGGGAAAAGATCTGATACGAGAGCAAGAGGGTGCCCGAGAAGAAAATGGATTGACGACATCAAAGACACTATAGAATCACACGGAATGACACTATCCAGAGCCACCCATCGGGCGCTGGAACGCCAACTATTCCTCCCCACGACGGTTGATGCTTGACGTTAACAGGGGATGATGTTAAGTTGAGTTGTGCTAAGAACCGACATCAATGCACTCAGGACATCCCCATACGCGCTCCGTCCCCTCGTTCAACAGTCAGCGAAGAGTCATACTACCAATCTCTCCCACCGCCATCCGATCGAAAGCTCCCCCGGTCCTCCCTCACAGCCTTGAGACCCCCCAGAACCCTCCGATCCCCCACAACGCCACTCCCCCACACAGGGGTTCTCAATCTGTTCCCCCACTTTCTCCATCTGGTCCCACAGGTGCAAGACCATCTCCCCCTTGTCCATAGGCAATCTACCACCAAGAGGTGCACTCCCCGCCAGCCCAATAGCCTATCCATTCCCCCTCACTCCCGCACAGCCAGGGAAAAATATCCATACAATTCTCACAATCTGTGACTGTCGTGTCCTCCTTTACAGTGCCGTCCCTGGAGTGAAGAGAGCCGACACCCACATTATAATATTTTTTTTCCCTCTCAATATTCTGGAGAATCCACCAGCTTCCGTCCAACACACTCCATCAGCCTATGGACACCTTTTCCTATCACTCGCACACTGTCGTACTATGCCCCCTTCTCATACTTTCCCAACGCAACATACTCAACAACTCTTGCTTCTAAAAATTAATAAAGATTAATTTATTAAAATAAAAGTGTAACGTATATGAGACGTGTATGTGAAGAAAATGTGTGACGTGTTCTATAAAGTGTGTAGACTCTGACTCTCAGACAGCAACCCAGTCAGCTGATCCCAGCAAAGATAGACCACAGCACGTTACGTCAGAACATGTACTTCTCACCCGTTGCCGAAACCATCTTGCCGGATACTGCTTTGCCTCTGTAGACCTCTGGTAATCCAATTTCATGAACATCCGAAATAGACACCGGTGGTATTAACAGTTAATCATGGACCGGTTGCACTCTACACAATGTCCGTTCCTAACGTTCCTTAACAAACTGCACAAGTCTTTTGTAGTGTGTACGCAGTTAGTTAGTTAGTTAGTTAGTCAACAGATCATCCTCGTTGCACATCGAACCATTCAGTCCATAAGTGCTAATTACTAATGTTAATTGTTACTGTACTAACACTAGGTACTCTTAGCCGGTTCTCGGTTCGTTACTACTGTCTGATGCTGTGTGGTGCATCAGTATGCATCACTCTCTTTGATGAATCAATTTCCTTCTAGCGTAAGTTACGTTTCTGTATGCAACTTTATTGACTCTTGAACTGGTGTTCTTCAGAATGGGTTTTTTAATTCTTTCCCAAAACTTGTAGAGTTTCCTTGGATCTGGTAGGGAACCTAGGATAGAAACAACACATCTGGTGATAGTACTAGTCACTGATCCCTTCGGCTGAGTGTAAGCCTATCACCTTGCTTAATGATCTTTAGCTAACTAGACTTAGTCATAGAGCAGATTAGCTACCCACCTAGAGCCGAATCAGGCTATGACAAAGAAAAAATCAGCAAACAGAATGCGGAACCCCGCCCACCAGGGACACCTACGGGAAGATCCCAATTATCCCTCATTACTCAATTCTCAACTAGTAAAGCTTATCAACACTTCACTAATCTATTTTAGCTAACAGAGCCAAGTATCACTTCACTACTCTAGCTAGTTTCCACTAACAGTGCTAATCATCACACTATAGTTTAACAAGGCTACTGCCTAAAGTAATTATAACGAATATATTATAATAGGTTATACCTTAAATGGCACTACTGCAGTCCTATCAATCATATCTACATCTGCCATTATAGGCACGTGCAAAATTAAGTCACTAATTAACACACGGTAGATATTATTTCCACTAAGCACTGCAGTGCCCTGGCACTCTGACTAGAGCATTTTTCAAGTCCCCCCTAGTTGATCCCAACTCGGGTTTATATGGCAAACTACCAAAGTTGGCCACGTGACGTTATCCTTTATGCCCCCACACAGGTGGCACAGTGGCAGATCATCCCTTGTCAAGAATCCATTTTCCTGGCTTTAGTCCTGTCAAAGTTGTCAGTAATAGTTTAGATTCTCAAACAAGCCAGCGAGTTTCTGTCGAGTTACAACAAAGAGTTGCAAATAACCCCGTCAATCCTCTCGATGTGCCGGAAACCAAGAATTGACAGATGCACTGTTTTCTCCCTAGTCGGGCACTTCCGACCTGTTGATAAACTGTCAATCTTCTGTTCCGTGGTGACAATCCCAGCAGCCATTTCCGTCTGATGTCCGGCAGTATAGATGACAAACGGAACCATTCCATATCCTAAGCCGACAATCATATGTGATTCTAACTGTTAATGAACTGCCAACTCGATGTATCCATTCCTTCTCACTCACCACCAAATGTGTTTATGGGCTGACACGATGTAACCTGTGCAGCTGTGTTTACTCTGTTAGTACGACTGTTGTGGCCTAGAAAATATACGCCACGCAAACGTCGGTTTATTAGCTGGTTAACTCATGGCGCTCGTGACATAGGCCCCCTCTTAAGAGAGTAGTCCATCTCACTCTTCTCCACCATGAGTTAAATCCAGATGATTCATTCCTCTTCTTCAGGAGCTGGGTGTCTTGACAAGAAGTCCGCTCCAACATTCTCCTTCCCCGGAATGTACTCTACTGTGAAATTATATGGTTGAAGTAACAACGACCACCGCATCAAACGGGCGTTGAGCTTCTGAGAAGTAGCCAGGAACATCAGGGGCTGATGATCCGACTGAACCCGAAACTTAACTCCATACAAATATGGCTGAAATTTTTGCACTGCCCATACTGAGGGACAAGCACTCTCTCTCGACGGTTGAATAATTCCTCTCCGCCTGTAGAAGTTTCTTACTTGCGTATGCCACAGGTTTCAAAACCGAAGCATCGTCTTTTCCTTCCTGTAACAAAGCGGCTCCAATTCCAATCGCACTCGCATCCGTTCTCAACACAAATGGTTTGGAAAGGTCAGGGAGCTGTAATACAGGTTTGCTGACCAAGGCCTCCTTTAACTGACTATAGGCATTCTCACATTCTGGTGTCCAAATGATTTGATCCGGTAATCCCTTTTTCAAGGTTTCCGTCAACGGAGCTCCCAGTTCCGTGAAATGTGGGATAAATTTGTGGTAGAACCCACACAACGAGAGAAAAGATCGCACATCCTTCTTCGTTTTTGGCCTTGGTGCATTTCTGATTTTCTCCAGGTTCTTCTCTTCTGGAACAATGTGTCCTGGAGTGATGGTGTGACCTAGAAATTCCAGAAGTCTGGTAACCAATCATGCAGCTTGGTTGGACGAGCAGTAAGCCCTGCTTCCTTGAGTCCTATTAAACACTCTCTCCAAGGATTGTAAGTGGTCATCCAAGCTGTCACTGGAAATCAGAATATCATCCATGAATGAGATGATGGACGGATCCTGTAAAGGATCTAGTAAAGTCCTCATCATGCGTAGTAAACACACTAGGATGCATTGCTGAGTCCAAAGGGCATGACCTTGAATTCGTAGTGTCCACTGGGTGTACTGAAAGCCTAACAGTGGTCGAATCTCCGGTTTGACTGGTATCTGATAGTACCCCCGACTCAGATCCACCTTTGAAAAGTACCGAGCCTTATGGAGCCTAGCGAATAACTGAGTTGGATTCGGCAAAGGTTCCACCTGAAATTGTGTGTGACTGTTCAGAAGTCGGTAAGTCTATACACAACCTGTGTTCTCCACTTGGTTTGCGTAACAAAACTACCCCTGCATTGTATGGGGAGGTGGATGGTGCAATCACGTCATCCTCCAGCAGTTTTTGTATTTCCTCCTCCAGGGCCTTTTCCTTAGAGAATGGCACTGGGTAAACCTTCTGGCGAACAGGCTCCTGTGTGGTCAAAGGTCATCTCGAACTCAACCTAACCTCGGTTCGTCCATGGTTTATCAGTCAGTATCTCCTTATGAGACTTGAGAACCTGGGTTATCCTTTCCCTCTCCTGGGAGGTCAGATCAGGGTTCACTTGCACATCCCTATAGGTTTCCTGGTGTACCTAAGGGATATTCCCTGCCCTCGCTGGTTCCCACTTCCGTCTCCACTGCAACTGCCATTGCCATGAGGTGAGCTGCCTTGTCTCCGGTCTCTCTTCGTATTTCCGCAAGAGATTGATATGGAAAATCTTCGACTTTTCCCGGATCCGGATCTGATAGTTGGTTCTGGATATTACCCTTTCCACGGGAAATGGTCCTTGCCAACCTATCTCCAGTTTGTTGTTTCCCGTAGGGAGTAGCAACAAGACTTTATCTCCCACCTCTAGAGATCTTTTTTTCGTGGTGAAATGGAGTTCGGACCGTGCAACGGAGTGCGTGCACGCGCGTCCGGTCTTCTTTCAGGCGTATCATCGGCGCCCGGTGGCGATAGTTAAGCCTAACATGACGACCAGACGACCAGCTAGGACACAACGTGGTAAGAGGGCGGGCGCGCGCAGAAGGCGCTTAAAATGTGACAGATTGGGTATCGGAAATGTTCGAGTACTGTACTGGAACTGTGCATCATTTAGTCAACGCCGACCCATTCTTGAAAAACTACTCTACGGAAACGATATTGTAGTCTTGCAAGAAACACAGCTCACCGACGGAACAGTCAATGTTGCGGGATTTCAGGGTTTCTTTAACAGGCGGCACCTCGGACAGGCCATTCTGGTCCGCGACAACATACTAGTGTCTGAGATCGATATGTCCGCCTGGAACAGCGATGCCCTGCAAGTGCAGGCATTAAGAATAATGACACCAGTGCAGCTTGTAATCGTTAACGTCTATGCGCGAAATGGGAAGGTCGACGTGCGACAATGGCAGAGTTTGTTCGATATGGATGAAAGGCATATCATCTACTGCGGGGACTTCAATGCCAGAGGCAGTCAATGGGGGAATTGCATCACCAATAGACAGGGAGAAGATTTGGAGGACGCCCTGGCATCTGCTGCCCTAATCTGTCTGAATGATGGGAAGGTCACTAGAATGGCCACTCGACCAGGCGACTCTGACAGCATCATTGACTTGGCTCTGGTGTCGCCCACCATCGCACCAAGGTGCCGGTGGGGCACACTGGGATACCACGATAGTGACCACTACCCTTGTGTCATCCTGATCAAGAAAGACGGGGCCATGAGTCAAAGAAACAAGACCAATGCCTTCCCGTACGACACCACTGGTCAAGACGCCATAAGCAAGATCAGAAGAAGGAAACTAACTTCCTCCCGTAGGAGACAAGAAAGATGGCTGCAGCCACCATGGTGGAATGGAGAGGTCGAGAAGGTGTGGCTGGGAAAGAGGCAGGCTGTCAAAGACTGGCAAAAGGCCAGAAAGGCTAACATGCCACAGGTTGAGTTGGCGAACCTGAAGACTGAGGTCGTTAGGACGACGACTTTATTCAAATCCTGCGCCAAACAGGCCAAGGCCGACAAATGGGACGAGTTCTGCAGGAAGGTGTGCTCCGAGCAATCTCTTACGACATTCTGGCGCCTCCACAAGAGCATGAACGGTGCTGCACAACGTAGGGGTATTACCAGACTTTCAAGGCACAGACCTCGCATGGAAAAAGTCGGATGCGGATAAAGGTAAGGCCCTTCTTGCACGCTACATAGAACAGACTGACCAGAAAGACGAGCCCGCCAGACATAGGACCACAACAACACTCTCTCAGTTGTGCGAGGGGGTCGGGACAGACGAAGAATGGACAATCACAGTTGACATATTGCGTGCAATGCTCAAGAAATCACCTAACACCGCCCCAGGCCCAGACGGCATCCGATATGGTGACCTAATGGTGATATCAGATGATGACATGGAAGAACTGGCCAGAGAATTCAACACCAGTATCCAGAGGGGTCAGGTCAAAGAAGAATGGCTACACAGCTACTTGCTGCCGCTGCCAAAACCGAACAAAGACCACTCCAAGATAAGCGGCTACAGAATCATTACGATGCAGAATACTGTTGGCAAGCTACTGGAGAAAATTGTAGCACACAGACTTGCTTGGGACTTGGAACAGCTCGGCTGCTTCCCGCCCACACTTGGAGGATACAGACGCAACAAAGAGTCATGGCTGAATGTGGCGGTCTTTGCTCAAGATGTTTACGAAGGATTTCAGGTCAGAGAAGAGACATGTGCGGCCGCCATAGACTTAGAGGACGCATATAACAGAGTATCTTTCGAGCACTTGATGCAAACCCTCCTCAGACTGAAAGTGCACCCTCACCTTGTACGATGGATAGCTGCAGTTCTACTCCAAAGGAAGGTGGTGCTAAGATGCGGGAGTTGGTCTTCTGAGCCGATAACGATATGTCCAGGATTGCCACAGGGTTCACCACTGTCACCAGTACTATTCAACGTGTATACGGTGCCGATCACTGAACAACAGTTGGATGGGAGGGGTAGGACTCTATCATTCGTTGACGACATCCTCGTGTATCGACAGGGTCGAGATAGACAGGCGGTTGCCAACTATATGCAGGGCGAACTAGATCGAATTTCCTCATGGTGTGCTGATGCCGATGCCCTTGTCAACCCTGCAAAGGCAACGGTTACATGGTTCTCACTAAACAACCATATTGTGAAAACAGACCTGCCGGCAGTAAGAATGGATGGGAGCATTCTGAGTAGAACCCAGTCAATGACATATCTTGGCGTGAGGCTTGATCGTAGCCTGTCCTTCAAAGATCATGTCGACTATGTCATAACGAAGGCTCGAAAAGGTTTGGCAGCAATGAGAGTCATGGCGACTGCCAATATCGAGCAAAGACTGCTATTACTTCTGTTCCAAGGACTTGTGCTTTCACGCATCGAGTATGCCCTGGCCATCCTCACTGTCAGCCCTACACAGATTGGAAGACTTGAAAAGGTACAAAACGAAGCCATGCGCATCATTTTGGGCTGCACGAGAGACACCAGCTGTGTAGCAATGAGATACCTCCTTGACTTCCCGACAATGGAACACAGGATCAAGATCTGGAGAGCTCGTGCATACTTAAAAATAAGTGCAGATGAGCAGCACCCTCTGCATGACGCTGTATTCAGAGAAAAGGGTGACAGGCTAAAGAGGGGCAAATCATGGATGGGTCGGGCGGAAGATGTCGTCGGACAGGTCTGCAGTCTTACCAGTATCAACCCCGGCAAGGAATGGGTGCCGGTGCCTCCAGCTTTTAAGTGTACCTTCTCCTGCATTATCACACTCGACAGACGGTGCAGAGAGCAGAACCCTGCCGCTGTCAATGCAGAGGTTAACGCGCTCATCTATGATCACTCAGATAGCCCCGAAGTGCTCATCTATACAGATGGATCTGTTGTAAAGCAGCAGAGAAGTGCGTGGGCATTTACAGCCCGTTCAGCGGGCCGAACCGTTCAAGAATCCAGTGGTGCCCACTCTATGACCACGAGCAGCATGACGATGGAGGTGATGGCAGTTACACAGGCTTTCATATGGCTGGAATCACAGCATTATACCAACGTGTGTGTACTAAGTGATTCAATGAGCATGATTCAGAAGGTCGAAGCTGGATCTGTACGTAGACAGTGGACTGAGTCGCTGCGGAAGTCTGTTGTCCGCAAAGTCACCTTCATCTTCGTCCCGGGACATGCGGGAGTCGAGGGAAATGAACGAGCTGATAAATTGGCTGGCTCTGCACCCCCTGTAGATGGCCAGCCCATGGATCGTGCCGATGTCATTAACGCCCTTAAAGATATGGCGAGAACAGAGGATTTTGACGCCAGTGATTCCACATCGCTTTCCAGGATGAAAGACCTGGGAGTAAGAATCGGCACAGCCAGACGCGAGAGGTACATCGGGAAAACAAAGCGCCTCGTCAACCAACACAGAACTGGCACTATTAGCCACCGGACGCTGATGCATATGCTGGGGGGAGGATCTGAGCACCTATGGACATGTCCGGAGTGCAACGAAGATACCCCAACTGATAACTGATAACTGACTGGATGGTCCTTGCCAACCTATCTCCAGTTTGTTGTTTCCCGTTGGGAGTAACAACAAGACTTTATCTCCTACCTCTAGAGATCTTTCTTTAGACCTACGGTTGTAGTAAGCCGCATGTCTTTTCCTGGCCTTTTTCTCAAGTTTTGATTTGCCAGAGTCCATCCCTTATGGAGTTTTTCTTTCAGTTCCTCCACGTATTGATAGGATGAGATCACTTCTTCTGACGTCCCCTCTTCAGTCCAACTCCTCAACATGGCTTCCAACGGTCCTTTGATTGGACGACCAAACAGCAACGTAGCGGGTGGTAGTCCTGTTGAGCCATGAGGAACTTCCCGATAGGCAAAGAGTGCTGCTGGGATATATTCATCCCACCTATCAGGTTTTTCCTGCGCTAATTTCCTGAGCATTGTCATCAACGTGCCGTTGAAACGCTCTACTTGTCCATTGGCTTGAGGGGGTAGGGGCTGGTATGTATGTGGTTAGAGTGAAACACCCTAAATACCTCCTCCATGAGTTTTCCACAAAAGTGAGATCCATTGTCCGTCAGAATTTGATCCGGAAAGCCTAATCTGGTAAAGGCCTCCATCAGTGCGTCCGCCACTCTTTTCGAGTCAATCGTGGTCAACGGTATAGCTTCGCCCCACATTGTACAGCAATCCACCATTGTAAGTATATACATGTTCCTCTTCCTAGTCCTGGGAAGTGGACCCACGATATCGATGGCTACCCTCTCGAAAGGAGAGTTCATGATGGGCATCTCACCCAACATCACCGGTGCTGTCCAGTGTTTCGGTGCCACCCTCTGCCACTCAGGGCATGACTTCACATACCGACGCACATCATCTGTCATTCCCGGCCAATAGTAGTGGCAGGAAATCCGCTGCATGGTGGCGGCAATACCCATGTGTCCACTAAAGGAGATGGTATGCCCCATATGAAGAATCTGGGACCGATGAGCTTTCGGGACGACCAACTGACCGTATAGGTTGTCTCCCCTTCCTGCTCTCCTGTAGAGTATCCTATTCTTCATGTAGTACTGCCCCCGTCCTGGTGGATCAGCACTTTTCTGCAGCTTTTTGTAGCAAGGACGTAAAGTATCATCCTCACTCTGGGCAGTTCGTAGCTCCCCCGGCATTGGGTTAGTCACAATTGGGTCTGCCTCTTCCGTTTTCGTCTGAGAGCGAGTCTGCATTGCTCCCATATGGATTGGCTCCCTGAGCATTCCCAGAAAGACATACCGGCAACCTAGGATGACTGGAAAAATGGGATCGGTCAATACAGCGGCCTTGATGGTGCCGGTGACGTACCTTGACCGAATCTCCACATTAGCAATGGGCAACTTCATGGTTACAGCACTCTTCTGTGCAGGCTGTATGTCCAATGTTTCACCTGTGAATTGTTCTGGATGTACCAGATCCGCAGAAATCACGGCCTCCCCGTCCAGTCCTGTGTCGTATAAACACTCCACTTGACGACCGTTAACCTCTACCAATTCCACTACAGGTGGTTTTTCCTGGTCTGGAGTCTCTTCCTCGGCCTCGACCTGTTTGGTGGACTCCACCTTAGGTTTCCCGGGGCACCCGACGAATTGAGTGTCTCCTGACTCTCCTCTGCAGTCAATAGCATTGTGCGTATTCGACTGGCATTGGTTGCACCATTTCCCTGTCCTAGATTTTCTATTGTCGGACTTGAATGAGCTCTCCTGGTGGCGAGCTTCCTTGTTGACCTTGGCATTTTCCGTGACAACCTCCTTGGATGTCACTTGACATGCTGCAAAGTGAGGGTTCTTAGCCTTCGATTTGCAGTCCCTCGTATTGTGAGAGGGTGACTTACAAATTGAACACCACTTCTCCGACCACGGTCGTTTAGGTGTACAGCTTGAAGTGCTCTTGCTTCCCTCCTTCTTCTTCTCTGAACTATCCTCTGATTTTTGAACATAAGGTTCCCACTTTTTTGTTCCTGAGTTTTTGGCTTTCTTCTTGTCATGTTTCTCTTGACTTTTGGAGTTGGTGGAAAGGTTTTCCCCTGCCTCCCCATGTACCTCGACGAACCGTTCTGCTAATTTAGTCACGAGGTCAATACGTTCCGCTCCTTGTTCTCCCAGGAACGTCCTGAGAGGTTTAGACATTTGCTTCTTCAGCTGGTCGACCACCATGAGCTCTTCCAGACTCTCATAGTCATGTGCGAACCCAGCCAAATCCATCCACTTATGGAGATAAGATTTAAGACGCAAACTGTAGGCGGCAAACAACTCTCCGGGTTCTCGTTTCGCTGCTCGAAATTTTTTCCGGTAGGTATGTGACGTAACCTCGAATCGTTTCAGCAGAGCCGTCTTTAACTCATCATAATTGTTCTCATGTCCTGGTGGCAGGCGAGTATAAACCTCGTATCCCGTCCCGCGTAATCCCTGGGATAGCTTAAGATTCCATTTGTTACGCTCCAGACCCATAGCAACTGACATAGCCTCGAAGCGTTGAAGGTATTGATCAATCTTCTCTTTGTCCTCCTCGTAGACCGCTAAAGGAAACTTCATAGCATGGTACCCATGTCCACCTACTGGTGTTGATCCTGGGATGGAGGAACCTCCAACTGCTCCCTCAGTTTCTCCATTAGATTGACTCTTCAACTCGAGTTCCCTCATCCGGTACTCGTGCTCCCTTTTCTGTGCTTCTTGTTCAGCTTCTAATTTCCTAGCTGCTTGCTCAGCTTCAAATTTCCTAGCTGCTTGCTCAGCTTTAAATTTCTTAGCTGCTTGCTCAGCTTCCAATTCCATCCTTCTCAATTCCAACTCGGCCTTTCGATCTTCCCTTTCTGCTTGACGATACTCTCTCTCCACTTCCTGTATGTAATCCGTTAGAGCAGACCCCGCCAATCCCATTTCTTCCCCCTTTGCCTTTAATTCTGCTGTGCTAAGTTTAGGGGTGGCCATTATACAGAGAGGTAAGCTAGCCGGTCTAGTACAATATAACTGCAAATTACTATACAGATATATCAACAAGTACTATAAATCTAGATATACCACACACGGCACATTCACGCAGTGACAAGAGTAGAATCAGGACCACAGACCTATGCAGACGTGTGAAGTGTGAACAGGTAAGATATTAGTCCTAACCCCTATCCACATTCACTCTAGCTGGATTCTCCAAAATGATATCTCCCTCTTATAACTAAGGATCCCGTGTCAAAAGACCCCGTTGTCAGAGGATCCCACTGTCAAAGGTTCCTGCTTGCAGGAGATCTCGCTGTCCAAGAATTCCGTTTACGGGAGATCCCGCTGTCCAAATATCACATTTACAAGAGATCCCGCTGTCCAAAGATCACGTTTACGAGAGATCCCGCTGTCCAAAGATCACGTTTACGAGCCCCCAATAATGTCGTGTCCTCCTTTACAGTGCCGTCCCTGGAGTGAAGAGAGCCGACACCCACATTATAATATTTTTTTTCCCTCTCAATATTCTGGAGAATCCACCAGCTTCCGTCCAACACACTCCATCAGCCTATGGACACCTTTTCCTATCACTCGCACACTGTCGTACTATGCCCCCTTCTCATACTTTCCCAACGCAACATACTCAACAACTCTTGCTTCTAAAAATTAATAAAGATTAATTTATTAAAATAAAAGTGTAACGTATATGAGACGTGTATGTGAAGAAAATGTGTGACGTGTTCTATAAAGTGTGTAGACTCTGACTCTCAGACATCAACTCAGTCAGCTGATCACAGCAAAGATAGACCACAGCACGTTACGTCAGAACATGTACGTCTCACCCGTTGCCGGAAACCATCTTGCCGGATACTGCTTTGCCTCTGTAGACCTCTGGTAATCCAATTTCATGAACATCCGAAATAGACACCGGTGGTATTAAGCAGTTAATCATGGACCGGTTGCACTCTACACAATGTCCGTTCCTAACGTCCTTAACAAACTGCACAAGTCTTTTGTAGTGTGTACGCAGTTAGTTAGTTAGTTAGTTAGTCAACAGATCATCCTCGTTGCACATCGAACCATTCAGTTCCATAAGTGCTAATTACTAATGTTAATTGTTACTGTACTAACACTAGGTACTCTTAGCCGGTTCTCGGTTCGTTACTACTGTCTGATGCTGTGTGGTGCATCAGTATGCATCACTCTCTTTGATGAATCAATTTCCTTCTAGCGTAAGTTACGTTTCTGTATGCAACTTTATTGACTCGTTGAACTGGTGTTCTTCAGAAATGGGTTTTTTAATTCTTTCCCAAAACTTGTAGAGTTTCCTTGGATCTGGTAGGGAACCTAGGATAGAAACAACACATCTGGTGATAGTACTAGTCACTGATCCCTTCGGCTGAGTGTAAGCCTATCACCTTGCTTAATGATCTTTAGCTAACTAGACTTAGTCATAGAGCAGATTAGCTACCCACCTAGAGCCGAATCAGGCTATGACAAAGAAAAAATCAGCAAACAGAATGCGGAACCCCGCCCACCAGGGACACCTACGGGAAGATCCCAATTATCCCTCATTACTCAATTCTCAACTAGTAAAGCTTATCAACACTTCACTAATCTATTTTAGCTAACAGAGCCAAGTATCACTTCACTACTCTAGCTAGTTTCCACTAACAGTGCTAATCATCACACTATAGTTTAACAAGGCTACTGCCTAAAGTAATTATAACGAATATATTATAATAGGTTATACCTTAAATGGCACTACTGCAGTCCTATCAATCATATCTACATCTGCCATATAGGCACGTGCAAAATTAAGTCACTAATTAACACACGGTAGATATTATTTCCACTAAGCACTGCAGTGCCCTGGCACTCTGACTAGAGCATTTTCAAGTCCCCCCTAGTTGATCCCAACTCGGGTTTATATGGCAAACTACCAAAGTTGGCCACGTGACGTTATCCTTTATGCCCCCACACAGGTGGCACCGTGGCAGATCATCCCTTGTCAAGAATCCATTTTCCTGGCTTTAGTCCTGTCAAAGTTGTCAGTAATAGTTTAGATTCTCAAACAAGCCAGCGAGTTTCTGTCGAGTTACAACAAAGAGTTGCAAATAACCCCGTCAATCCTCTCGATGTGCCGGAAACCAAGAATTGACAGATGCACTGTTTTCTCCCTAGTCGGGCACTTCCGACCTGTTGATAAACTGTCAATCTTCTGTTCCGTGGTGACAATCCCAGCAGCCATTTCCGTCTGATGTCCGGCAGTATAGATGACAACGGAACCATTCCATATCCTAAGCCGACAATCATATGTGATTCTAACTGTTAATGAACTGCCAACTCGATGTATCCATTCCTTCTCACTCACCACCAAATGTGTTTATGGGCTGACACGATGTAACCTGTGCAGCTGTGTTTACTCTGTTAGTACGACTGTTGTGGCCTAGAAAATATACGCCACGCAAACGTCGGTTTTATTAGCTGGTTAACTCATGGCGCTCGTGACATAGGCCCCTCTTAAGAGAGTAGTCCATCTCACTCTTCTCCACCATGAGTTTAAATCCAGATGATTCATTCCTCTTCTTCAGGAGCTGGGTGTCTTGACAAGAAATCCGCTCCAACATTTTCCTTCCCAGGAATGTACTCTACTGTGAAATTATACGGTTGAAGTAACAACGACCACCGCATCAAACGTGCGTTGAGCTTCTGAGAAGTAGCCAGGAACATCAGGGGCTGATGATCCGACTGAACCCGAAACTTAACTCCATACAAATATGGCTGAAATTTTTGCACTGCCCATACGAGGGACAAGCACTCTCTCTCGACGGTTGAATAATTCCTCTCCGCCTGTAGAAGTTTCTTACTTGCGTATGCCACAGGTTTCAAAACCGAAGCATCGTCTTTCCTTCCTGTAACAAAGCGGCTCCAATTCCAATCGCACTCGCATCCGTTCTCAACACAAATGGTTTGGAAAGGTCAGGGAGCTGTAATACAGGTTTGCTGACCAAGGCCTCCTTTAACTGACTATAGGCATTCTCACATTCTGGTGTCCAAATGATTTGATCCGGTAATCCCTTTTTCAAGGTTTCCGTCAACGGAGCTCCCAGTTCAGTGAAATGTGGGATAAATTTGTGGTAGAACCCACACAACGAGAGAAAAGATCGCACATCCTTCTTCGTTTTTTGGCCTTGGTGCATTTCTGATTTTCTCCAGGTTCTTCTCTTCTGGAACAATGTGTCCTGGAGTGATGGTGTGACCTAGAAATTCCAGAGTCTGGTAACCAATCATGCACTTGGTTGGACGAGCAGTAAGCCCTGCTTCCTTGAGCTATTAAACACTCTCTCCAAGGATTGTAAGTGGTCATCCAAGCTGTCACTGGAAATCAGAATATCATCCATGAATGAGATGATGGACGGATCCTGTAACGGATCTAGTAAAGTCCTCATCATGCGTGTAAACACACTAGGTGCATTGCTGAGTCCAAAGGGCATGACCTTGAATTCGTAGTGTCCACTGGGTGTACTGAAAGCTAACAGTGGTCGAATCTCCGGTTTGACTGGTATCTGATAGTACCCCCGACTCAGATCCACCTTTGAAAAGTACCGAGCCTTATGGAGCCTAGCGAATAACTGAGTTGGATTCGGCAAAGGTTCCACCTGAAACTGTGTATGACTGTTCAGCAGTCGGTAATCTATACACAACCTGTGTTCTCCACTTGGTTTGCGTAACAAAACTACCCCCGCATTGTATGGGGATGTGGATGGTGCAATCACGTCATCCTCCAGCAGTTTTTGTATTTCCTCCTCCAGGGCCTTTTCTTTAGAGAATGGCACTGGGTAAACCTTTTGGCGAACAGGCTCCTGTGTGGTCAAAGTCATCTCGAACTCAACCAACCTCGTTCGTCCAGGTTTATCAGTCAGTATCTCCTTATGAGACTTGAGAACCTGGGTTATCCTTTCCCTCTCCTGGGAGGTCAGATCAGGGTTCACTTGTACATCCCTATAGTTTCCTGGTGTACTAAGGGATATTCCCTGCCCTCGCTGGTTCCCACTTCTGTCTCCACTGCAACTGCCATTGCCATGAGGTGAGCTGCCTTGTCTCCTGGTCTCTCTCGTTTTCCCCCGCAAGAGATTGATATGGAAAATCTTCGACTTTCCCCGGATCCGGATCTGATATTTTGGTTCTGGATATCACCCTTTCCACGGGAAATGGTCCTTGCCAACCTATCCCATTTTTTTTTTCCCGTTGGGAGTAACAAAAAGACTTTATCTCCTACCTCTAGAGATTTTTCTTTAGACCTACGGTTGTAGTAAGCCGCATGTCTTTTCCGGGCCCTTTTTTCAAGTTTTGATTTGCCAGAGTCCATCCCTTGTGGATTTTTTTCTTTCAGTTCCTCCACGTATTGATAGGATGAGATCACTTCTTCTGACGTCCCCTCTTCGGGTCCAACTCCTAAACCTGGTTTCCCAAACGGCCTTTGTTTGGACGACCAAACAGCAACGTAGGGGTGGTAGTCCTGTTGAGCCATGAGGAACTTCCCGATGGGCAAAGAGTGCTGCTGGGATTATTCATCCCACCTATCAGGTTTTCCTGCGCTATTTCCCCTGAGCATTGCCCATCAACGTGCCGTTGAAACGCTCTACTTGTCCATTGGCTTGAGGGTGGTAAGGGCTGGTATGTATGTGGTTAGAGTGAAACACCCTAAATACCCCCTCCATGAGTTTTCCAAAAACTGAGATCCATTATCCGTCAGAATTTGATCCGGAAAGCCTAATCTGGTAAAGGGCCTCCATCAGTGCTCCGCCACTTTTTTCGAGTAAATCGTGGTCAACGGTATGGCTTCCCCCCACATTGTACAGCAATCCACCTTGTGAGTTTTATACATGTTCCTCTTCCTAGTCCTGGGAAGTGGACCCACGATATCGATGGCTCCCCTCTCGAAAGGAGAGTTCATGATGGGCATCTCACCCAACATCACCGGTGCTGTCCAGTTTTTTTGGTGCCACCCTCTGGCACTCAGGGCATGACTTCACATACCGACCCCACATCATCTGTCTTTCCCCGGGCCCCAATAGTAGTGGCAGGAAATCCGCTGCATGGTGGCGGCAAAAACCCATGTGTCCACTAAAGGAGATGGTATGCCCCATATAAAAGAATCTGGGACCGGTGAGCTTTGGGGACGACCAACTGACCGTATAGGTTGTCTCCCCTTCCTGCTCTCCTGTAGAGTATCCTATTCTTCTTTGTAGTACTGCCCCCGTCCGGGTGGATCAGCACTTTTCTGCAGCTTTTTGTAGCAAGGACGTAAAGTATCATCCTCACTCTGGGCAGTTCGTAGCTACCCGGCATTGGGTTAGTCACAATTGCGTCTGCCTTTTCCCGTTTTCGTCTGGGGAGCGAGTCTGCATTGCTCCCATATGAATTGGCTCCCTGGGCATTCCCAAAAAGACATCCCGGGCAACCTAGGATGACGGGAAAAATGGGATGGGTAAATACAGCGGCCTTGATGGTCCGGGTGACGTACCGTGACCGAATCTCCACATTAGCAATGGGCAACTTCATGACTACAGCACTCTTCTGTGCAGGCTGTATATCCAAGGTTTCACCTGTGAATTGTTCTGGATGTACTAGATCCGCAGAAATCAGGCCCCCCCCGTCCAGTCCTGTGTCGTATAAACACTCCACTTGACGACCGTTAACCTCTCCCAAATTCCACTACGGGTGGTTTTTCCTGGTCTGGAGTCTTTTCCCTCGGCCTCGACCTGTTCGGTGGGCTCCACCTTGGGTTTTTCCTGAGCACACGACGAATTGAGTGTCTCCTGATTTCCCCCCTTTGCAGTCAATAGCATTGTGCGTGTTTGACTGACATTGGTTGCACCATTTCCCTGTCCTAGATTTTCTATTGTCGGACTTGAATGAGCTCTCCTGGGGGCGAGCTTCCTTGTTGACCTTGGCATTTTCCGTGACAACCCCCTTTGGAATTTACTTGACATGCTGCAAAGTGAGGGTTCTTAGCCTTCGATTTGCAGTCCCTCGTATTGTGAGAGGGTGACTTACAAATTGAACCCCAAACTTCTCCGACCACGGTCGTTTAGGTGTAGAGCTTGAAGTGCTCTTGCTTCCCTCCTTCTTCTTCTCTGAACTATCCTCTGATTTTTGCCCATAAGGTTCCCACTTTTTGATTCCTGAGTTTTTGGCTTTCTTCTTGTCATGTTTCTCTTGACTTTTGGTGTTGGTGGAAAGGTTTTCCCCGGCCTCCCCATGTACCTCGACGAACCGTTCTGCTAATTTATTCACGAGGTCAATACGTTCCGCTCCTTGTTCTCCCAGGAACGTCCTGAGAGGTTTAGACATTTGCTTCTTCAGCTGGTCGACCACCATGAGCTCTTCCAGACTCTCATAGTCATGTCCCGAACCCCCCAAAAATCCATCCACTTATGGAGATAAATTTAAGACGCAAACTGTAGGCGGCAAACAACCCCCCCGGGTTTTCTCGTTTCGCTGCTCAAAAATTTTTTTCCGGTAGGTATGTGACGTAACCTCGAATCTTTTTCAGCAGAGCCGTCTTTAACTCATCATAATTGTTCTCATGTCCTGGTGGCAGGCGAGTATAAACCTCGTACCCGGTCCCGCGTAATCCCGGGGATAGCTTAAGATTCCATTTGTTACGCTCCAAACCCATAGCAACGACATAGCCTCGAAGCGTTAAAGGGTACTGGTCAATCTTCTCTTTGTCCTCCTCGTAGACCGCAAAAGGGAAAACTTCATAGCATGGTACCCATGTCCACCTACTGGTGTTGATCCTGGGATGGAGGAACCTCCAACTGCTCCCTCATTTTTCTCCATTAGATTGACTCTTCAACTCGAGTTCCCTCATCCGGTACTCGTGCTCCCTTTTCTGTGCTTCCTGTTCAGCTTCTAATTTCCTGCTGCTTGCTCAGCTTCAAATTTCCTAGCTGCTTGCTCAGCTTCCAATTCCATCCTTCTAAATTTCCCAAACTCGGCCTTTCGATCTTCCCGTTCTGCTTGACGATACTCTCTCTCCACTTCCTGTATGTAATCCGTTAGAGCAGACCCCGCCAATCCCATTTTTTCCCCCCCTTGCCTTTAATTCTGCTGTGCTAAGTTTAGGGGTGGCCTTTTATACAGAGAGGTAAGCTAGCAGGTCTAGTACAATATAACTGCAAATTACTATACAGATATATGAACAAGTACTATACATCTAGATATACCACACACAGCACATTCACGCAGTGACAAGAGTAGAATCAGGACCCACAGACCTATGCAGACGTGTGAAGTGTGAACAGGTAAGATATTTTCCTAACCCCTATCCACATTCACTCTAGCTGGATTCTCCAAAAAGATATCTCCCTCTTATAAATAAGGATCCCGTGTCAAAAGACCCCCTTGTCAGAAGATCCCACTTTTTCAAAAGGGTTTCCCGCTTGCAGGAGATCTCGCTGTCCAAGGGTTCCGTTTACGGGGGATCCCGCTGTCCCAAAAATCCCGTTTTCGAGAGCCCGCTGTCCAAAGGGTCACGTTTACGAGGATCCCGCTGTCCAAAGATCACGTTTTCGAGCCCCCAATAATGTCGTGTCCTCCTTTTAAATGTCGTCCCTGGAGTGAAAAGAGCCGACACCCACATTATAATATTTTTTTCCCCCCTCAATATTCGGGGGAAACCACCAGCTTCCGTCCCAAAACACTCCATCAGCCTATGGACACCTTTTCCTATCACTCTCTCCCGTCGTACTATGCCCCCCTTTTCATACTTCCCCAACGCAACATACTCAACAATCTTGCTTCTAAAAAATTAAAAAAGAGTAATTTATTAAAATAAAAGTGTAACGTATATGAGACGTGTATGTGAAGAAAATGTGTGACGTGTTCTATAAAGTGTGTAGACTCTGACTCTCAGACAAACAACCCAGTCAGCTGATCCCAGCAAAGATAGACCACAGCACGGTACGTCAGAACAGTACTTCTCACCCCTTGCCGAAACCATCTTGCCGGGTACTGCTTTGCCTCTGTAGACCTCTGGTAATCCAATTTCCCTGAACATCCGAAAAAGACACCGGTGGTATTAACAGTTAATCATGGACCGGTTTTCACTCTACACAATGTCCGTTCCTAACGTTCCTTAACAAACTGCACAAGTCTTTTGTAGTGTGTACGCAGTTAGTTAGTTAGTTAGTTAGTCGACAGATCATCCTCGTTGCACATCGAACCATTCAGTCCATAAGTGCTAATTACTAATGTTAATTGTTACTGTACTAACACTAGGTACTCTTAGCCGGTTCTCGGTTCGTTACTACTGTCTGATGCTTTTTGTGGTGCATCAGTATGCATCACTCTCTTTGATGAATCAATTTCCTTCTAGCGTAATTTTCGTTTCTGTATGCAACTTTATTTACTCTTGAACTGGTGTTCTTCAGAATGGGGGTTTTTTAATTCTTTCCCAAAACTTGTAGAGTTTCCTTGGATCTGGTAGGGAACCTAGGATAGAAACAACACATCTGGTGATAGTACTAGTCACTGATCCCTTCGGCTGAGTGTAAGCCTTTTCACCTTGCTTAATGATCTTTAGCTAACTAGAAATTAGTCACAGAGCAGATTAGCTACCCACCTAGAGCCGAATCAGGCTATGACAAAGAAAAAATCAGCAACCGAATGCGGAACCCCGCCCACCAGGGACACCTACGGGAAGATCCCAATTATCCCTCATTACTCAATTCTCAACTAGTAAAGCTTATCAACACTTCACTAAACTATTTTAGCTAACAGAGCCAAGTATCCCTTCACTACTCTAGCTAGTTTCCACTAACAGTGCTAATCATCACACTATAGTTTAACAAGGCTACTGCCTAAAGTAATTATAACGGGAAAATATTATAAAAAGGGTTTTACCTTAAATGGCACTACTGCAGTCCTATCAATCATATCTACATCTGCCATTATAGGCACGTGCAAAAATTTAAATCACTAATTAACACACGGTAGATATTATTTCCACTAACACTGCAGTGCCCCGGCACTCTGACTAGAGCATTTTTCAAGTCCCCCCTAGTTGATCCCAACTCGGGTTTATATGGCAAACTACCAAAGTTGGCCACGTGACGTTATCCTTTATGCCCCCACACAGGTGGCACCGTGGCAGATCATCCCTTTTTCAAGAATCCATTTTCCTGGCTTTAGTCCTGTCAAAAATTGTCAGTAATAGTTTAGATTCTCAAACAAGCCAGCGAGTTTCTGTCGAGTTACAACAAAGAGTGGCAAAAAAACCCCCTCTCCCTCGATGTGCCGGAAACCAAGAATTGACCGATGCCTTTTTTTTCTTTCCCCAGTCGGGCACTTCCGACCCGTTGATAAAATGTCAATCTTTTGTTCCGTGGTGACAATCCCAGCAGCCATTTCCGTCTGATGTCCGGCAGTATAGATGACAAACGGAACCATTCCATATCCTAAGCCGACAATCATATGTGATTCTAACTGTTAATGAACTGCCAACTCGATGTATCCATTCCTTCTCACTCACCACCAAATGTGTTTATGGGCTGACACGATTGTAACCTGTGCAGCTGTGTTTACTCTGTTAGTACGACTGTTGTGGCCTAGAAAATATACGCCACGCAAACGTCGGTATTATTAGCTGGTTAACTCATGGCGCTCGTGACAGGCCGCCTGGCTACTGCAGTCGCCACGAACTGTGCAGGTTCAATCAATCAATCAATCAATCAGGTGCCGTCTCCACAATGAAGGTTGGCTGCATTGGATCTCCAAAACTTTCTATCTCTCGCCCCCACTGTACATTCTGTCAGGCTGATGTTCCTCCATCTCTTAATGTTATCTTCCACCTTGTAACGTTTTCTACCTCTTGCCCCGCTTGCCCTCAACCTTTCCCTCCAGATGGGGTTTGGGGAAGAGTATTTATGGTTTTCCCAAAGTGGCCGAAATATTTCACTTGCCCCCTTTTTTTCGTTCATAACTCTCTCTTCATTCCAAAATTTTTTTAGAACCTCTGCATTTGATTGGTTTTTTTTCCATGAAATACGACATATTCGTCTGTATATCCACATCTCCAGGGCATCTATTCGACTTTCTAGTTGCTTGTTCAATGTCCATGTTTCCGCGCTATACAGTAGCGTTAAATATACTCAGCATTTGACAATTCTCATTTTTAATGCATTATTAATCTCTTTAGATGTTAATATTGATTTCATGCCATTTCTATGCTCTTTTGATTTCTATTTCACTTCTGCCATCATCTGTTATTTTATGTCCAAGATTAGAGAAATTTATTACTTGTTCTAGTATCTCCCGTTTACTGTGATGTTCATTGATGACCTTTTCCCTTTTCCCCTGCTAATTTTCATAGTTTATGTTTTTGGATGTTAATATCTAAGCCACATTCTGCACTTTGTCTTTTTTTACTTGTTCATCTGTGCATGTTAGGGTTTTTATTTCTCCCACGACACAACCAAAACCACAACTTACCGAGGGTCGAACCTTGGGGGTCCCGAAGGAGAACCCGACTTTCTAGCGCACTAGGTTAGAACCAAACAAAAGTTGATGGGGGATTTTGGCTGAACAGGCTCCTGTGTGGTCAAAGTCATATCTCGAACTCAATCAACAACCTCGTTCGTCCGGTTTATCAGTCAGTATCTCCTTATGAGACTTGAGAACCTGGGTTATCCTTTCCCTCTCCTGGGAGGGTCAGATCAGGGTTCACTTGCACATCCCTATAAGTTTCCTGGTGTACTAGGGGAATTCCCTGCCCTCGCTGGTTCCCACTTCTGTCTCACTGCAACCTGCCATTGCCATGAGGTGAGCTGCCTGTGTCTCCTGGGCTATCTTCGTATTTCCGCAAGAGATTGATATGGAAATCTTGACTTCCCCGGATCCGATCTGATAGTTGGTTCTGGATATCACCCTTTCCACGGGAAATGGTCCTTGCCAACCTATCTCCAGTTTGTTGTTCCCGTTGGGAGTAACAACAAGACTTTATCTCCTACCTCTAGAGATCTTCTTTAGACCTACGGTTGTAGTAAGCCGCATGTCTTTTCCTGGCCTTTTTCAAGTTTTGATTTGCCAGAGGTCCATCCCTTGTGGAGTTTTTCTTTCAGTTCCTCCACGTATTGATAGGATGAGATCACTTCTTCTGACGTCCCCTCTTCAGTCCAACTCCTCAACATGGCTTCCCAACGGTCCCTTTGATTGGACGACCAAACAGCAACGTAGCGGGTGGTAGTCCTGTTGAGCCATGAGGAACTTCCCGATAGGCAAAGAGTGCTGCTGGGATATATTCATCCCACCTATCAGGTTTTTCCTGCGCTAGTTTCCTGAGCATTGTCATCAACGTGCCGTTGAAACGCTCTACTTGTCCATTGGCTTGAGGTGGTAAGGGCTGGTATGTATGTGGTTAGAGTGAAACACCCTAAATACCTCCTCCATGAGTTTTCCACAAAACTGAGATCCATTATCCGTCAGAATTTGATCCGGAAAGCCTAATCTGGTAAAGGCCTCCATCAGTGCGTCCGCCACTCTTTTCGAGTCAATCGTGGTCAACGGTATGGCTTCACCCCACATTGTACAGCAATCCACCATTGTGAGTATATACATGTTCCTCTTCCTAGTCCTGGGAAGTGGACCCACGATATCGATGGCTACCCTCTCGAAAGGAGAGTTCATGATGGGCATCTCACCCAACATCACCGGTGCTGTCCAGTGTTTCGGTGCCACCCTCTGGCACTCAGGGCATGACTTCACATACCGACGCACATCATCTGTCATTCCCGGCCAATAGTAGTGGCAGGAAATCCGCTGCATGGTGGCGGCAATACCCATGTGTCCACTAAAGGAGATGGTATGCCCCATATGAAGAAATCTGGGACCGATGAGCTTTCGGGACGACCAACTGACCGTATAGGTTGTCTCCCCTTCCTGCTCTCCTGTAGAGTATCCTATTCTTCATGTAGTACTGCCCCCGTCCTGGTGGATCAGCACTTTTCTGCAGCTTTTTGTAGCAAGAGACGTAAAGTATCATCCTCACTCTGGGCAGTTCGTAGCTCCCCCGGCATTGGGTTAGTCACAATTGCGTCTGCCTCTTCCGTTTTCGTCTGAGAGCGAGTCTGCATTGCTCCCATATGAATTGGCTCCCTGGGCATTCCCAGAAAGACATACCGGCAACCTATGATGACTGGAAAAATGGGATCGGTCAATACAGCGGCCTTGATGGTGCCGGTGACGTACCGTGACCGAATCTCCACATTAGCAATGGGCAACTTCATGACTACAGCACTCTTCTGTGCAGGCTGTATATCCAAGGTTTCACCTGTGAATTGTTTCTGGATGTACTAGATCCGCAGAAATCACGGCCTCCCCGTCCAGTCCTGTGTCGTATAAACACTCCACTTGACGACCGTTAACCTCTACCAATTCCACTACAGGTGGTTTTTCCTGGTCTGGAGTCTCTTCCTCGGCCTCGACCTGTTCGTGGGCTCCACCTTAGGTTTCCCTGAGCACACGACGAATTGAGTGTCTCCTGACTTTCCCCTGCAGTCAATAGCATTGTGCGTGTTTGACTGACATTGGTTGCACCATTTCCCTGTCCTAGATTTTCTATTGTCGGACTTGAATGAGCTCTCCTGGTGGCGAGCTTCCTTGTTGACCTTGGCATTTTCCGTGACAACCTCCTTGGAAGTCACTTGACATGCTGCAAAGTGAGGGTTCTTAGCCTTCGATTTGCAGTCCCTCGTATTGTGAGAGGGTGACTTACAAATTGAACACCACTTCTCCGACCACGGTCGTTTAGGTGTAGAGCTTGAAGTGCTCTTGCTTCCCTCCTTCTTCTTCTCTGAACTATCCTCTGATTTTTTGCCCATAAGGTTCCCACTTTTTTGGTTCCTGAGTTTTTGGCTTTCTTCTTGTCATGTTTCTCTTGACTTTCGGTGTTGGTGGAAAGGTTTTCCCCTGCCTCCCCATGTACCTCGACGAACCGTTCTGCTAATTTATTCACGAGGTCAATACGTTCCGCTCCTTGTTCTCCCAGGAACGTCCTGAGAGGTTTAGACATTTGCTTCTTCAGCTGGTCGACCACCATGAGCTCTTCCAGACTCTCATAGTCATGTGCGAACCCAGCCAAATCCATCCACTTATGGAGATAAGATTTAAGACGCAAACTGTAGGCGGCAAACAACTCTCCCGGTTCTCGTTTCGCTGCTCGAAATTTTTCCGGTAGGTATGTGACGTAACCTCGAATCGTTTCAGCAGAGCCGTCTTTAACTCATCATAATTGTTCTCATGTCCTGGTGGCAGGCGAGTATAAACCTCGTATCCCGTCCCGCGTAATCCCTGGGATAGCTTAAGATTCCATTTGTTACGCTCCAAACCCATAGCAACAGACATAGCCTCGAAGTGTTGAAGGTACTGGTCAATCTTCTCTTTGTCCTCCTCGTAGACCGCTAAAGGAAACTTCATAGCATGGTACCCATGTCCACCTACTGGTATTGATCCTGGGATGGAGGAACCTCCAACTGCTCCCTCAGTTTCTCCATTAGATTGACTCTTCAACTCGAGTTCCCTCATCCGGTACTCGTGCTCCCTTTTCTGTGCTTCCTGTTCAGATTCTAATTTCCTAGCTGCTTGCTCAGCTTCAAATTTCCTAGCTGCTTGCTCAGCTTCCAATTTCCTAGCTGCTTGCTCAGCTTCCAAGTCCATCCTTCTCAATTCCAACTCGGCCTTTCGATCTTCCCGTTCTGCTTGACGATACTCTCTCTCCACTTCCTGTATGTAATCCGTTAGAGCAGACCCCGCCAATCCCATTTCTTCCCCCCTTGCCTTTAATTCTGCTGTGCTAAGTTTAGGGGTGGCCATTATACAGAGAGGTAAGCTAGCAGGTCTAGTACAATATAACTGCAAATTACTATACAGATATATGAACAAGTACTATAAATCTAGATATACCACACACAGCACATTCACGCAGTGACAAGAGTAGAATCAGGACCACAGACCTATGCAGACGTGTGAAGTGTGAACAGGTAAGATATTAGTCCTAACCCCTATCCACATTCACTCTAGCTGGATTCTCCAAAATGATATCTCCCTCTTATAACTAAGGATCCCGTGTCAAAAGACCCCGTTGTCAGAAGATCCCACTGTCAAAGGTTCCTGCTTGCAGGAGATCTCGCTGTCCAAGGATTCCGTTTACGGGAGATCCCGCTGTCCAAAGATCCCGTTTACGAGAGATCCCGCTGTCCAAGGATCACGTTTACGAGAGATCCCGCTGTCCAAAGATCCCGGACGAGCCCCCAATAATGTCGTGTCCTCCTTTAAAGTGTCGTCCCTGGAGTGAGGAGATCCGACACCCACATTATAATATTTTTTTTCCTCTCAATATTCTGGAGAATCCACCAGCTTCCGTCCAACACACTCCATCAGCCTATGGACACCTTTTCCTATCACTCTCACACTGTCGTACTATGCCCCCTTCTCATACTTCCCCAACGCAACATACTCAACAACTCTTGCTTCTAGAAATTAATAAAGAGTAATTTATTAAAATAAAAGTGTAACGTATATGAGACGTGTATGTGAAGAAAATGTGTGACGTGTTCTATAAAGTGTGTAGACTCTGACTCTCAGACAGCAACCCAGTCAGCTGATCCCAGCAAAGATAGACCACAGCACGGTACGTCAGAACATGTACTTCTCACCCGTTGCCGAAACCATCTTGCCGGATACTGCTTTGCCTCTGTAGACCTCTGGTAATCCAATTTCATGAACATCCGAAATAGACACCGGTGGTATTAACAGTTAATCATGGACCGGTTGCACTCTACACAATGTCCGTTCCTAACGTTCCTTAACAAACTGCACAAGTCTTTTGTAGTGTGTACGCAGTTAGTTAGTTAGTTAGTTAGTCGACAGATCATCCTCGTTGCACATCGAACCATTCAGTCCATAAGTGCTAATTACTAATGTTAATTGTTACTGTACTAACACTAGGTACTCTTAGCCGGTTCTCGGTTCGTTACTACTGTCTGATGCTGTGTGGTGCATCAGTATGCATCACTCTCTTTGATGAATCAATTTCCTTCTAGCGTAAGTTACGTTTCTGTATGCAACTTTATTGACTCTTGAACTGGTGTTCTTCAGAATGGGTTTTTTAATTCTTTCCCAAAACTTGTAGAGTTTCCTTGGATCTGGTAGGGAACCTAGGATAGAAACAACACATCTGGTGATAGTACTAGTCACTGATCCCTTCGGCTGAGTGTAAGCCTATCACCTTGCTTAATGATCTTTAGCTAACTAGACTTAGTCACTAGAGCAGATTAGCTACCCACCTAGAGCCGAATCAGGCTATGACAAAGAAAAAATCAGCAACCAGAATGCGGAACCCCGCCCACCAGGGACACCTACGGGAAGATCCCAATTATCCCTCATTACTCAATTCTCAACTAGTAAAGCTTATCAACACTTCACTAATCTATTTTAGCTAACAGAGCCAAGTATCACTTCACTACTCTAGCTAGTTTCCACTAACAGTGCTAATCATCACACTATAGTTTAACAAGGCTACTGCCTAAAGTAATTATAACGAATATATTATAATAGGTTATACCTTAAATGGCACTACTGCAGTCCTATCAATCATATCTACATCTGCCATTATAGGCACGTGCAAAATTAAGTCACTAATTAACACACGGTAGATATTATTTCCACTAAGCACTGCAGTGCCCTGGCACTCTGACTAGAGCATTTTTCAAGTCCCCCCTAGTTGATCCCAACTCGGGTTTATATGGCAAACTACCAAAGTTGGCCACGTGACGTTATCCTTTATGCCCCCACACAGGTGGCACCGTGGCAGATCATCCCTTGTCAAGAATCCATTTTCCTGGCTTTAGTCCTGTCAAAGTTGTCAGTAATAGTTTAGATTCTCAAACAAGCCAGCGAGTTTCTGTCGAGTTACAACAAAGAGTTGCAAATAACCCCGTCAATCCTCTCGATGTGCCGGAAACCAAGAATTGACAGATGCACTGTTTTCTCCCTAGTCGGGCACTTCCGACCTGTTGATAAACTGTCAATCTTCTGTTCCGTGGTGACAATCCCAGCAGCCATTTCCGTCTGATGTCCGGCAGTATAGATGACAAACGGAACCATTCCATATCCTAAGCCGACAATCATATGTGATTCTAACTGTTAATGAACTGCCAACTCGATGTATCCATTCCTTCTCACTCACCACCAAATGTGTTTATGGGCTGACACGATGTAACCTGTGCAGCTGTGTTTACTCTGTTAGTACGACTGTTGTGGCCTAGAAAATATACGCCACGCAAACGTCGGTATTATTAGCTGGGTAACTCATGGCGCTCGTGACAGGAAGTAATTCACTAGTACCTCAGAAGTTGGAGTAAGTCCGATGCCCCGTAGTGATATAAGGGTTAGTGCTCTTACCCGCCGAGACAGAGGACCAGATTCAGGCTCCAACGGTGACAGAATACTGGAAGGCCCCGGTTAACGTCGGGGTTGCGTTCTTGGAAAACTCGACTTTAAGTGAAACGACGTATAAAGGAAACACTATTTCCCATAGAATTAAATGAACTATAGTGCATTATGTAATTATGTTATATTGGGACGTATAGGCATTAAATTCTGACTCTTTATCTGAGGATGAAACTGTAACCACTTCCTGCCTCTTCTCCGCTTGAACAAACAAATTGTCCAATGTCTGCTGCACAGCCTGTTTCTTTTTCAATAAGTAAAGCTCGTCGTAACGGTTAATGGCGCTTGTTACTGCTCTCGACACTTTAGAGCTCCGTTCTCCGTTCGGGTCATCCTCATTTATTATGTCTATTACCACATCAATCAATTGAAAGAATTGTGACGAACGTTCAGCTGTCAATATTCGAGGTGTGGGAGTTGCAATAGGGTGTCCTCTTCCTGCTGAGCTCTCTGCACGTCAAGTTGCATTAGGTCCTCATTAGACAAATCTTCTCCATGTGATGCGAGCAACTCATCAATGTCAGCTTCTTCCATCTCTTCAAAGCCAGCTTTAGTGGCTAAGTTAGCGATCTGTCGTCGAATAACATGAATGTCGTCAAATTCACAAAAGTCGTGCACACATTCTGGCCCCAGTTTTTGCCACAGAACATTCATGCATGCTGACTTTACCTCACTCCATGAATCCGCAATGTTGTCAATGGTCTTGAGGATGTTGAAATCTCACCAGAATCCCTTAATGCTAGGCTCACCTTTACCACCCATAGCCTTGATGAGCTGTGAGAAAGTGCGACGCAAATAATAACTTTTGAAAGTTGCAATTACACCTTGGTCCATTGGCTGGATCAATGAAGTCATGTTTGGTGGCATGAATACGAACTTGACATTCTCGGACGTGTCTTGGTGTCTCTGAGTGGTACACAGTAAAGGCATGAACTTGAAATCTCCTTCAGCGCTTGCCACCAAGAAGAAGAGTAAGCCTATCTTTGGCAGCTTTAAAGCCATGCGCAGTCTTCTCATTTGTCGAAACATAAGTCCTTGCTGGCAGTCTTTTCCAATAAAGCCCTGTCTCGTCAAGTTGATGACTTGCTTGGGAGAGTAACCACCCTCCTCAATCATGGCCTTTAACTCTGCAGGGAAACGCTCTGCAACTGCAGTATCAGCACTCGCCGCTTCACCTGTTGTCTGAATGTTGTGCAGGTGTGACACCCGCTTTCTTAGCTAGATCTTCTTAGGGAGACTTCGCTTTCTCTTGGATAACCATCTTGCTCACAGGCATATTCCGTTGGTTCTGGTCTTCAATCCTGACGGCCAATTGTGTTTCCATGTTCTCCATAAGAGTACTTCTGGTAGGAGTGATCTTGGAAGCACTCAAAGGGATTACGTTTTTAGCACCCTCTTTGATTTTGTCAGCACCTGTACAAATTGTTCTTACCGTGGTTGGAGGTAAACCATGGACTTTACCAGTGTCAGCAGCTCGATCGCCAGCCTCAAAACGACGTAACACATCTAAATTCACCTCAAGAGTAACACTTTTCCAGGTTCTCTTACAACCAGACAAACTATCAGCATTTACTGTGCGTTTTGAACTCATAATTGTGGGAGATTACGCGATAAAGTCCTGGAAAAACGCACTGCACAAAATGTAAAATGGTGACGTTAATGCAAAGCTGACAACGACAATTGAATAAGGAGACGTTCCACAGCAATAACACTACGCGGCATTACGTAGTTCCTCCGCAAGCTAGCAAGTTCCTCCGCAAGGGCGCGGCATAGCAACACTAGAAACGACGTTATGGCGGAACGTAGCGACGTAACGTGAAGTTATGCCACATTGTGACAACGACGTTGTAGCGAAACGACGTAAACCGAAGCGACGTATAGTGGGGCCTTCCAGTAATGTCTTGTCGACGATACAGCTCGGGGGTGACCCCAGTCTCATAACATGTAAAGGCATAACTCTATAAACCCACATGGCAGTATCTGTCATGTGGCTGCCTTTATCTTTAGTATGTTTTTTGGGTATTCTAAAACTGTTAATTATTTTTAAACGCCTAAAACAACACATTAAAATTAGAATTGTCACATTTTATATACTTTCAACAATACGATAAGTCGCCGAAATTTGGACAATGAACACGCAATTGGAATGTCAAATTGCGTACCCTGAGATGTGGATATACAAAAGAATATGTCGTGTTTCTTGGAAACAAAAAAAAACCCGTACACAGGTTCCAGAGAGGCTGGGAATGAAATAAGACCTTGTAAAAGAAATAAAAAAAAGACATAGCACTCAAAATAAAACAATAATATAGTAAATAATAGTAACGTCTCCGGCGAGTAGATCAATAAACAGCTTTCAATACACAATAGACTCAGAAAATAGATCAATAAACAGCTTTCAATACACAAAAGACACAGACAATAGATCAATACACAGCTTTCAATACATGATAGACACAGACAATATATCAATAAACAGCTTTCAATACACAATAAACAGCTTTCTATACATGATAGGGATAGACAATAGATCAATAAGTAACTAACGCTAGAGCAATTAGCAACTTCCGGTAAACAACAATTTCAGACAACAGAACATTAAAAACAGACAAAATATATTAAACAACTTATATGCAACATATACGAGCAATATATCAATAAGCAATAGACAATAGAGCAATGAACGTTCTTACCTTATCTACAAGCTGTCTGATCATACCAGTCCAGCCCTCCTCTTTCAAACTGCCAAACTTGCCATCTGGCACCTGTGTTGAGAACAAGATGGCATACTTACTTGACTTCTAAACACACCTTGTTTTTGGTATATAAATGCCTCTTTAAATGCCTCAGAACATTTCGCAGACACTGTCATCGTCATGCAGCAGGTCCCTTGCAGAACGTTGCTCTCATCTCGACCCAAAGAACAGTTTCTTGATCCTTTGTCACTTCTACTACCTTAAGCACGTTCGTGCTCCATATGTCTTCAATGTCGGGTGTCCATCTTGGCGCGGGAGACCTCATATTTTTAGATCAGTTGGTCCCTGATTGGATTTTGGTGTGATGGGTCAAACTTTCGCATAATGCCGCCTCTTCTTGGAATTACACAGAAGAGTAACCTCCAGGTGCACTTGGTTTGTTTGTTTGTTTGTTTGTGTGTGTGTGTTTTTTTTTTTTTTTTTTTGTATTCTATTTTTGTTTTTAAATACATAGTTGGGTGTATTCTTTGGTATTAAGCAAGTTTACATCCAAATCCAAATTCCATCGTGCTACAGCACGTAGAACAGCTATAATGCGTGACTTGAGAACAATGCAACCTCGAAAATGTTTATCTGATTGATTGATTGATTGATTGATTGATTGATTGATTGAATGGTTGGTTGGTTTATTGATTCATTTAGGAATCGACATCACAGCATTCGGGGCATTCCCATAAGCGCTCCGTCCCCATCCTCAGCAGCCAGCGAAGAGTTCCAACACTAATAGTACCAGTAGCAATCTGATTATAAGTCTGTCTCGCCTTTCCTCTAGACGTCGAGCGTCGGCCAGATCCCCTCGTCACTCCTAGCTGTCTCATTCTTGCCAGACCATGGTAATCCATTTGCTCCTCCGAGGTGTACACGTGCTCCCACAAGGCCGCAACCACGTCTGCCTTGTCATGTATCAATACTCCACCAAGTTCTGCAGAGCCAGCCAATCTGTCCGCCTGTTAATTTCCCAGCACACCGGCATGCCCCGGAGATAAGAACCAGGCGATGCTTGTTACTCGTGACCTCCAAAGCGAAGCAAGCCACTCCGCACGAAGCCTGCCCGTCTTCACCCTCGTCAGCATGCTTTCTGAGTCAGTTACAACCACGATGTGTGTCTGTGTCGTATTCTCCATCCAGCGGAGAGCCGCAGTGACTGCCTCCACCTCCATTCTTAAGCTGGATGTTGTGGTATCATATGCCAGGCTCTCCTGCACCAAATGTCGACCATTAACTTTGGCTATGAACCTCCAGCCACTTCTCTCACCTCTTGACACCGAACCATCTGTGTAGATAATCACATCACCGGTGTGAGCATTGTCCTGAATTAGTTGCTGGATTTCCACTTCCGTGGCCCCTGCTGGCCACTCCCTGCACTCCCGGCTTAATGTGATTATAACTCTGCACAAGTCTGACTGCTCCGCTGGCACTCTGACCCACTCCTCTCCTCGCCTAATGTTCTCCAAGGGGCACACCTGTCTGATCGTATCCTCCGCCTGAGCCATCCATGATTTCACTCTTATCAGTCTCTGACCCTTAACTGCGTCCAGCGCCTCATGCAGTAAGTGGTCTGTGTCTGCAGCTACTCTGAGGTATGCCTTCGCCTGCATCACCTTGAGCCTACCAACAACATTCGGCAGACCAAGGATGTAACGTATACATACTAATGGGGTGTCTCTGGTGCATCCCAGAATGACCCGCATAGCTTCGTTCTGTGTGCGCTCTAACTTCACCAGCTGATTCTCTGAGACAGTGAGCAGTCCTAATCCATAATCATTTACTGAGAGGATCAAGTGCTGGTATAGTGTGAAAAGCATTCTCTGCTCTGTGTCCATTGCAGGCATAGTCTTAAGTGCACTGAGTCCCTTTTGAGATCTTGTCACAACCGTCTCCACATGGTCCTTAAAGGATAGGTTCCTGTCAAATGTGATCCCCAGATACTTCAGTTTGTTCTCTCTGCTGACATTTCTACCATCTATAGCGAGGCTTGGGACATCAGATCTCACAATCCTGTTGTCCAGAGAGCACCACAAAACAGCCGCCTTTTCCGGATGGATGACAGCACTCATTTCTGTGACCAGTCAATCACTTTATCTGGGCTGTTTGCTCCCTATCTCTCCCCTGCCTATATGCAAGAATATCATCTGCAAATGTTAGTATTATTCCAACGCCTGGTGCTTCTAGGTTTGCAATCTTGCTCGTATACACGTTAAAGAGCACCGGTGAGACTGCAGATACCTGTGGCAGTCCCGGGGTTAAATTATGTGGCTCTGAGGTCCATGCACCCAGACGGAGAGCAACCCGACGAGAAAGCAGGACGGCTGCTATCCAGTTCACCAACCAGGGATTGACCCCCTTCTCCATTAGTGCGGTCATCAAAATATCATATCGAAGTCTATTGTACGCATCCTCGAGAGCAAGCGTTGCCGCCATCATTTCCTGTCTACTCGTGAACCCCTCATAAACGTCAAAGGCAAAAGTGGCTGCATTTGACCAGGTATCTTTTTGTGGCCTGTAGCTCCCCAGGCCTCTTGGAAGAAGCTTCTCCCTTTCCCAAAACTCTTGCAGCTTGACAGCGACTATCTTCTCTAGAACCTTCCCAAATGTATTTTGAAGGGTGATGATTCTAAAGCCGCTAAGCTTTGACTGATCCTTGAATAGTTTTGGGAGAAGGATGAGATAGCTGTGCACCCAATCCTGCGGTTACTGATGCTGTCCTAATGCTCTGGTTAAAGCAGTCGGTCATCTCCTCCAGGTCTGCTTCGCTCAAACCCTTCATGTGGCCATAACTGACCCCATCGGGCCCTGGTGTCGTATCTTTTGCCTTTTTCAAAATGTGTTTAACATCTTCCACCGGTATGATGTCTTCATACTGCATATTCTTCGTGGTGCCAGATAACTCCTCTCTAACTGCATCCCTGGTGTCCGCATCATTATGATTGGTCTGCTCTAAAACTTTGAAGAAACGCCTCCCCTTTCTCTTTTTCTGTTGTCACGCGCACACCATCATCTCTGTAAATTGTTCCCACTGTCACAGGCCGATCTCTCCATTTGCCTGTGCAGTTTCCAGAATTTCCGCAGTGTTATATCACCTCCAATCTCCTTCATGAAACATTCCCATTTTGCCTTTTTGGCGTATGCAGCACAACGCTTGAAAACCTCCACCTTGTTTTTCTTGACATTTTCCGCTGTGTCCACTTCCTCTCGTGAGCTTCGAGGTGTCTGTCGCACTTTCTTTAGCTGCTTCACTGCAGCTCTCTTTGCTTTCCAAGCATGGTCTACTTCTGGGGTCCACCATGGGGGTTGCAAAAAAGGAGTTTTAACAGTCCTGTTGCATGCCCCTTGTCTGAGGCGTCCAAGAAGGCAATCGGTCAACTCATACTCAACCAGCTTTAACTTTCCTGGGTTTAGAGATCAGGACTGAGCATGGCATGTGATCACTCCCATGGTCATTCAAAACAGTCCACTTTACATCAAGGACTGATGACTGGGAGACAAGTGCCAAGTCAATAGCTGTGTCTGCATCGCCAGGCCTCATTGCCATTCTAGTCGGCCTACTATCATTTATGCAGACCACATCGGAGTCCACCATGGCATCCGCAAGGGCAATTCCCTGTCGGTTTTCTCCACTACTGTCCCAATCTCTGCTCCTCGCATTGAAGTCTCCACATATGAGTAGCCTATAACCTGGTAATTCCTCCAATTCCTTAAGCCAGTCCCAATGTTCCTTTCTGACAAAACAGTCAACTGTGGCATATACATTTACGATGTTCCAACTTAAGCCACCAATCTCCATTTGTATACCCTGGACCTCTCTTGCACTGTGATCCCACTGGTTCAAGTCAAGTACACCATGCTTCACTCTTTCCTTCACTAGCAGACCTTGTCCATGTCTCTTCTGCCCAGTAGGGTTTATATAACTGGCGTACCCAGGGCAATGGTATTTGTCTGTATTTAGCTCCTGGAAATTGGGGATACCAAAATCATATATTAGTCTCTCCAATACAGGACCTCTCTGTCTGGCACTGCGACAATTCCAGTATCCCACTCTTACATAGTTGAAACCTAGTCTCTCCACTTTTCGTCTTGTTCTCCTGGCGCCTGCCCTCCTATTTCTATGCTGTCTTCTCACACCATTTCCTCGTCTTCTCCTCCTTACTCTCTCTTCGCTGGCCTCTGAGGGATGTGTCAAGCGCAGAGCACGTGCTCCGTAGCTCCGGCGACGGTTCCCCGTGTTTAAATAAATCCATAGGCAAAGTTTGGATATTGCAGGAAATAAACGGTCACCATAGCATTGCCTGCTTGCTAGGGAAGAGGCAGGGGATGTCCCGCAGGAGTCCATACGCCTGGTGCCGCCCCGCACGCCTGCCAGACGTCCAACGTTCACGACCAGTTAACCCATGGCCATCCAGTTCCTCAGCACGCTGGTCCACCTTGAACTTGGGGGTTTATATTTGGGGTTTTCCGTCTCCTAGATGGACTGCTGTCCAAAGCTAACGAGTTCCAACTAGCCGGGGGAGGGTTTAAAGCGCCCCGACTCGCTTGGCAGGCACGTCTCCGAGCATATGAGGTGTTTTCTAAGGAACTCAGATCCCACCTCGCCCTCTGTGCCCACCGCCAGTTGGTCCGCGGCTGCTTATTCGATATTTGCAGCTAACCTCTATATCTATGTTTATCTGAGACGATTAAACATATCACACGACTCTTCGGCTGACCCGGAGATAGTCAAAGACATGCAATATCCAAGACAGGGGGACGGGCAAGACGCGTGAACTCCACACGCGTGTAGCCAATTACACCTCACACTGTTACGACATATCTCCCTGGGTAACCGGATCGTGAAGACAGATGTCCGAGGTATTGTGTTGAATGGATATCCTCTTAGTCGAGAGAGTAAATTGAAGTACTTGGATGTCACCTTTGACAGGTGTTTGTCTTTTAAGGATCATGTGGCGAAGGCTGGTAGGGGACTTAATGCATTGAGGGCTATGGCAGCAACCGGGGTAGATCAGAGGATGCTGTACAGGCTCTTTCAGCAGTTAATAATTTCTGTCATTCAGTGTGGTTTGGGGCTCCTGACAGTATCAAAGAGCCAGCTTGAAAGGTTTAAGCGCATACAGAATGCCACCATGCAGTTAATCCTGGGGTGCACAAAGGACACACCAATTATATGCATGAGACATATTCTGGCGCTACCAACAATGACTGACAGGCATATGGTCTCTCAGGCCAAATGGTACCTGAGAGTTGCCGCAGATAGGGATCACCCGCTGCATCCAACAATGGATATGATCAAGGGTCATAGACTAAGACGAGGCAGGTCCTGGATGGCACAGACGGAACTTTCTATACGTCAGGTGTGTGATCTAGAGACCATCAATCGTGAGAGAGAGTGGGTTGAAGGTCCGAAAGACGTCACGGACTGGCACAATGTAATAGTAACACTGGGTTGTGAGTGCAGAGAATGGGCAGCGGGCCGCACTGAGTTTGAAGTGCAACAGCTGATCCAGAGCAACACACATCAAGGTGTCATAGTCATCTACACCTATGGGTCAGTGGTGAGAAACAGACGTAGTGGTTGGGGCTTTATTGCAAAGGCTAATGGACGAGTCTTGAAAAAAGAGAGTCTGGCATATGAGACTTCGACCTCCACTATGAGAATGGAGGTGGAGGCAATGACAGCGGCATTCCGGTGGCTAGAGGAGACCACTGCAACACACGTTGTATTCATTACGGATTAAGAGAGTATGCTTAGCAAGGTGGAGAAAGGAATGTTTCGTGTGGAATGACTCTTGTCGCTTCAGAGGTCACAGATTGTATGGATAGTTTGCCCTGGTCATGCGGGTGTACGGGGGAATGAACGGGCTGATAGGCTAGCAGGGAATGCACCTCTTGGTGGTAGTTTGCCTATGGACAAGGGGGAGGTGGTCGTGCGCTTGTGGGACCAGGTGGAGAAGGCGGAGGAACAGATTGAGAACCCATATGTGGAAAGAATGATATTGCGGGGGATGGGCAGGGGTTCTGGAAGAATCTCAAAACTGAGAGGGAAGACCAGGAGAACTATTAATCAGATAGCGGTGGGAACGATTAGTAGTATGACTTTTCGCTGGCTGTTGAACGAGGGGACGGAGCATGAATGGGAATGTCCTGAGTGCAGTGATGTCGGTTCTTAACTCAACTCAACTCAACTCAACGACATATCTATTTGGATGCAAGTAAACAGTTCTTACACTTGCTGTTATCAAGATATGACGGTCTGGTCGGGGGAGTGCGTAAAATATCCGTTTACCAAACTAAACATGACAGCAGGGTGGCGACCGCTTATTAATTTGACAAATATTTCCTGACATGCGTTTACATTATATGGATGGGTGATAGATAAGGTCAATATCACGCTGGCAGTCTTTCTATTTCTTTTACACTTTAACCTCCATTGAGGCAACAAAGCAACTCTCTGTATGTAAAGGGATACTCTGTAGCTCTAAGCAACTGCAGTCTCTAGAGGGATACTCCATAGTTCTAATTAACTATAGTCTCTAAAGAGATACCCCGTAGTTCTAAGCAACTCCAGCCTCTAGAGCAGTCGTTCCCAACATTTTTGGCCCATTCACCCTTTCACCATATGTTCATAATGTCAGTCCTCCGTTTCCAAAATGTCACCCCCCCCCCCTTTTCCACCTTACACACATCTATATATATATATATATATATATATATATATATATATATATATATATATATATATATATATATATATATATATATATATATAAAATGTGTGTATATATATGTATGGATGGATGGATGTGAAGGGGTGACATTTTGGATAGTTCTAAGTAACTCAAGTCTCTAGTGGATACCCCATAGTTCTAAGCAATTCCAGTCTCTAAATGGAAACTCTAAAGCCCTAAACAATTCCTACCAGTAGAGAACCCACATAGCTCTAAGCAAATCCTATCTCTTGATGGATATGCCACATTTCTAATCAACTATCTGTCTGTAAAGGGATACTCTATAGCTCTAAACAATTTCAACTTCTATAAGGATACTCTTTTGCTCCAAGCAATTCCTAGCCGCAAGTAAAGAAACCACACTTCTAAGAAACGTCTACTTCTGGAGGTATTCTCCGTAGCTCTAAGAAGCTCCTACTTCTAGAGGGAGAGTCCACAGTTCTTTATACACAACTTTATACACATGGAGGGGGACTCCACAGTTCTAAGCAACTTTATACACTTTGAGGGATACAGTACTTCTTCTTCTGCTGCTGCATTCATCCGGAGAGTTTTTTCGGACGTGATTGCGTTGTGCCTGTTCACAGCAGAGCTGCGTTCTTGCGCTGACACATCCGAATTCTGCGGGCATTTTTGACCGGGTTAACCTTCCCGGGGGTTTCTTAGGACGTTTGCCTCGCACTGTTGTGGTGTTATCCCCCATCCCAGCAGGCCCATACAGAACAGCTGAAGACGTCCTGGTCAGCCATCAAGGGAAGGTAGGGGCAAACCATGGGCATTCCCCGCCATCCAAGGAGGCTTCCATAATTGCAGAGCCAACACATAGCACTCTGGTACTGGGGTCACCCAAGGAATCGTCACGTCCTGCACATAGCAGCTTAGCCTCACTTCCGTATATTGGGCCTTCCGTTCACCACAGGCTGTTCCTCCGGAAACCAGAAGAATGCAGTCTGCAGATGACATCCACATAGTGAGCTTTTGATTCTGACCTTCCATGTAATGGATTTGCTATCCAAGCAATATTCCATTTTTTGCCACTGGGCCGCTTTTTCCACCTTTGATGACGCCACACACTTAGCTTTTGATTAGGACTTTCTACGTAATGGATTTGCAAGCCAAGCAATATTCCATTTCATGCCTCTGGGACGCTTTTGCTACCGACATACCTGTGGTAGGAAGTGTGGCAGTCTAATTACTTCTTCATGCACCTTTAGATGTCAACCTGAATGTAGTTAAAGTAAGCTGCGGTCAACTTGAGCTTGTTGATATCTCCATAGAGCTTGTCCTCAAATGAAGCAGGCGTGAGCCAAAATATCTTTCTCTGTTCTGCATATATTGGGCACTCCTGTAGCAAATGTTTAGCTGTCATTTTGCCAGTTCCACAATTACATTGATTGGTATCTCCTATCTTTAGTTTATTGAACAAGTGGTATTTCAGCCTTAAAAAAAGTCGACAAGGTCGACTTCATTGCACAGGGTTTTATCCCATATGGCTCGGTCTCATTCCGCAGCGCGGAAAGCGTCGCACAAAGCGAGGACTCCGTAGCTCTAACGACGACCGACAGGAGTCGCGGAAAAATTTCACTCGTGAACCGAAGGACGCGGCTCGGAATCGAACCCACAATCTTCGGAGTCCGAGTCAAACGGTTTGACTACTTGGCCACAGAGACTCCCTATTCCATAATTGCAGAGCCGACACATAGCGCTCTGGTACTGCGCTCACCAAGGAATTGTCACGTCCTGCACGGAGCCTGGAGCGGAGTCTGAAGATTGCCACTTGTTCACTTCGGTCGAGTTTGTAATATGCATCATCTTTCTGGTGGTCTGGATGCTCTGATTCCCATTTGGTTCTATAAGTGCTTTTTATAAACCTCTTTGCCTCAGTATAGGTTATGTCTTAAACTCTAGGCAGCAGAGGAAAAGAGGAGATGGGGACTTGGAGGATATGGCTCTTTGTTTCAACCTAAGCATCAATACGGCGGAAATACCCCACGATTGGCTGCATAGCTACCTGGTCCCACTCCCAAAGCCAGGTAAGGATCATTCCAGACTTAATGGGTACCGAATCATAACCCTGCAAAACACGTATGGCAAAGTCCTCGAAAAGATAGTAGCACGCAGGCTCGAGCGTCATTTGGAAAGTCGTAATCTGCTTCCCCAAGGACTCGGGAGTTACCGGCCTGGGAAGGACACCTGGGCCAATGCTGCGACTTTTGCATTTGATGTCTACGAGGGCTCCAGGATAAACAGGAGACAATGGCGGTAGCTCTTGACCTGGAGGGTGCGTATAACAGGGTTAGGTATGATCGGTTAATACACACACTGTTGGACATGGAAGTCTGGCCTTGCCTTGTTAAATGGGTTGCGGCAGTCCTTTATGAGCGTAAGGTTGCACTGCGCATGGGTTCCTGGACTTCTGAGCCATGTACTATTGCACCTGGGTTGCCGAAGGGATCTGCCTTGTCCTCAGTGCTCTTTAATGTCTACACCAGCAAATTCGCAGCTATTGAGACACCAGGCGTGGGTAGAATCTTGACATTTGCAGATGATGTGCTGGTGTACAAACAGGGCAGAGACAGGGCCAGTTTGGCGAAAGACTTACAGTTGGCAGTAAACAGGGTGGTGGAGTGGTGCAGGGACGCAGGGGGCCATTATACACCCAGACAAGGCATCGGTTGTGTGGTACTCCCTGGATAACCGGATCGTGAAGGCAGATGTCTTTTGCTAGTCTGTCAGCCTCTTCATTTCCAGGTATACTGCAATGTGATGGGATCCACTGTATTACAACTTTTTGGGATTTCTGACATAGTCCATGGAGTGCTGCTCTTAGGTCTGCTAGTTCTGTGCCGTTTGTGCTCTTCAGTATTGAGACAGCTGACGTTGCATCTGTGAAGATAGCTATTTGTTTCTCTTTATTTTCCTCCACCAAGAGCATTTCTGCTGCAGTTTTCAAAGCCTCTACCTCCGCTTTGAAGTTACTTGAAAATTTTCCAGTTGCTACTGACTGTGTTTTTTTTTCCACTCCATTTTTTTAAATTTAGAAGAATTCCTCCTCCTCCATTTTCTATTGAATTTTTGGCTGATCCATCTGTGTATGCATGAGTCCAATTGCTACTTGGATAATGTTCTTTTATATAGTTTAGTGCTATTTTTCTTCTTTCTGTTTTATTCTGAGTGTTCTTTTTCTAACTACCAGGAATGTTTTCTATCATCTCAGACAGTTGCTGCTGTCTCCAAACTGAGAACGTGTGTGCATTGTAAATGGGTTTGACTGTTAATATGTTAAGTATAGGATCTGCCCTAATCTTTGGATTTGCGGTTTCTACAAAGCTGCTACGCTTCAGTCTTCCCTTTCCAAAACCATTAAACCTCTTATACATGGGGTGGTTTGTCAATCTTCTAAATGTTTCTGCTTGTTATTGAGCTCTACTATCTAATGTATAGTCATATATAACGTATATATAACGATAGCCATTGGTTGTAAACAACTGATCTTTTCATGTTCGCTAATAGGCGTTGTCTTCAGGCTTCCAGTTATGATCCGCATTCTTTAATTTTGGACTTATTTTATTAAAGTTTGATTTAGCTGCTGTTGCCCAAGCTGCGATGCCGTCTTCCAGTACTGGCCTCACCCTTCCAGTGTATAACTTTTTGAGAACTTTCTCATCTTCTCCCGCGTTGTACCCACAAGCTTTTTCATGATTGCCATTTTTTACCTTGCCCTTGTTCGATTTTTCTCAACCTGTGTCTTCCATGTCAGGTGGCGATAACAGGTAACTCCTAGATAGTTTGGATTTTCTTCATAGCGCAATATTTTTCCATTCTGTACTTTTTTTCAGCATATTCTTTACAGGACATCACTGTCAACATCTGCATCTTTCAGCTGATTGTTGGTTTCTTGGCAAGAATACGTTCAGAAGTTTGCCATTGCTTTCTGAACGACCGGCTCACATACCCCATAAGTTACCGACGCATAGAGAACCGCTACCAATTCTCGCGCACGTCACGTTACTCACGAGAGTATACGAGATTACGCAGAGAGTTGTGTAACCCCTTGACCAGGAAGACCGGCCAGCTTAGGGTGCTGAGTTTTATTTGAGAGGGAGAACACTGTGCATGTTGTTTTCTCCTCACTTGTCTTCACTAGCCATGATTTTGACCAGTACTCTAGCGCTAATAAGGCTTGCTGTATTCTGCTGTTAGCTGTACTAATATATTCTTCAGATGTCCATATGGCTAGGTTATCTGCAAAGGAGGATGTGTGTACTCTGGCTGGAAGATTTTCCGTGATATCATTTATATATGCTAGGAATAATGTTGTTGAAAAAACTCCTTCTTGGGGGACACCTTGCTCCAACAGCATCTTTTTGCTGGTTTGTCCTTGTACTTTTGTCCTGGCAGTTCTGTTCTCAAGGTAGTGGCTGATCCATTTGTACATTTTCCCCACAAACATGCATTTTTGCAGTTTTACTTTTCAGTCCTTCCTTCCATACTTTATCAAGTGGTTTTTTTTTTCTAAATCTACCCAGACCGCTAGTGTGTGCTTTTTCTATTGGAAGGCATCCTCTATTTCCTTAGCTATATAGGTTATTTGATCTTCAGTAGATCTGTACTTTCTTAATCCTGCTTGGTGTGGTGTTAAGAGTTGGTTTTCTTCCAGATGCCATGTTAGCCTGCCATTGATAATGCGTTCCATTAATTGTCCTACACAGCTAAGTAGACTGATAGGTCGATAGCCATTTGGTTCTTCCAGGTCTTTTCCTTTCGTTGGGATCGGTATTAGTATAGCTTCCTTCCATGCCTGTGTGACTATTTCTCTCTTTCAGTTGTAATTTAGGACTGCTGGTAGATTCTTTTTTGCTTTAGTACCTAGTCATATTAGCATTTCATTTGTGATTCCATAATTTTCTGGTGAAGTCTTCTTTTTATGGTATTCATTACCTGTTCCACTTTTCCATTTTAGATTTGCCTTCATATAGTCTGCTGTTGTCTCTGTATTACTATGATGTTTCGGGTGGGCTTTCCCTAGCCTTTGACTGTCCCTAGTCTACCTACAAGGCAGCAGGTTTGTGTGTCTCTTGGTCTGGTTTCTCTCCCTTGACTTGTCCGACATGGGTGACCCTACCAGTAGCTGTGCTACCGTCGGCATAGCTCTTGGAGTCATTGGAACACGCAAGCCCCTCTACCTCATCATGGTGGACACACGGGAGAGAGGCTCTACAGTTCTAGATAACCCCTACAACAAATGGGAGGTTCCACAGTTTCAAGTAACTCCTACAACTAAAAGCAGACTCCACAGTACTAAGCAACCCCTACAACTACAGGGAGACTCTATAGTTCTAAGCAACTTTATTATACACGTGGGAAATGGGGGGATACCGCAGTTCTCAGCAACCCCTACAACTACAGGGAGACTCTATAGTTCTACGCAACTTTATTATACACGTGGGAAATGGGGGGATACCGCAGTTCTAAGCAACCCCTACAACTAGAGGGAGACTCTATAGTTCTACGCAACTTTATTATACACATGGGGCGGGGAGGGGAGAGATACCGCAGGTCTAAGCAACCCCTACAACTACAGGGAGACTCTATAGTTCTACGCAACTTTATTATACACATGGGGCGGGGAGGGGAGAGATACCGCAGTTCTAAGCAACCCCTGCAACTAGAGGGAGATTCCATAGAAATAAGCAACTTTATACACATGGAGGGATAGCCCATAGTTCTCGGCAACTTTCTACACATGGAGGGAGACTACAGTTCAGGCAATCCCTGCAACTAGATAGAGACTCCACAGTTCTAAGCAACTTTATAACATGGAGGGATAGTCCACAGTTCGACCTCCTTCAAGCACACCAGTATAGTTTTTGTTTATCTATTTACTATAAAATAACAAAGAACGTAAAGCATGTTCGTCGATCATACCGTCGTAAACAAAGTCACACTGACGTTGGGATACTATACTGTGAAGTAAACTATCAATCACTCTGTTTTGAAGCTACGCGAATCTCGCTATGTTTTTATCATCTTGTGAGATTTCGGGAGTTTATGCATTCTATGACTGATCCGAGGTGTCAGGCAATGCACATTTGCTTCAACCTATGTTGTTTCAATTGTTGGTAGTATTATGCAAAACGGCATCCTGTCTTACAAACTGGAATACACTGGCCAGGTTTGCCATTACAGAGGTTTGGAAGAAACACCAGCGTAAGACGTGCGTATGGACAGAAGAGGCGGGAGCCGAGGTTACAGGACACCGTAGACAAGTTGGACCTGAAATGCATAATGCGAGAAAACAGACAAACGATCGAGTATCTTCTCGGTGGGCAGTGATTTTTTTTTTCTTGTCACTCGCTTTCAACTCAAGCGTAGTCCAAGCTGATTCCCATTTGGTTCTATAAGTGCTAATGGTGCACTGGACTGATTTTTATGTGTAGATTAGCTTTACTTATTGTCATCAGGCGAACCCACTCCATCTTCAGTGGTACTTGTAATTTAGGTCCCCAAATCAAGGACAAGAATTCAACATTTTAGTCGAGTTGACCGGTGTAGAGGTGGAACCCGCTACGTCGGCATCATCACACTGGATGTTTGAGAACGAGTGCTCTTATCATTTCGGCCATGCTAACCTCAGATGGGCCGTGATGAAAGCGACGATCTTCAATGAACCTGCTACAATGATGATGATGATGATGATGATGATGATGATGACAGTGGTGGTGGTGGTGGTGGTGGTGGTGGTGGTGGTGGTGGTGGTGGTGATGATGATGATGATGATGATGGTGGTGGTGGTGGTAGTGGTGGTGGTGGTGATGATGATGATAATGATGATGATGATGATGATGATTATGATGATGATGATGATGATGATGATGATGATGATGATGATGATGATGATGATGATGATGATGATGATCTGAGTTAACCTGACTCAAAATCTGACGTTGTCGTACCCTAGCTCGAGAAACAGAACTCCCTGAAGTAGGATGTGGTGGGGGAAAAATCAGCTTTTCAGCCAGTCTTGAGCAAGGAACAACACCTTGTGGTATCTGGCCCAACCAGGGAAGCAAAGTATATTACACCAACCAAGCATGTCGTCAGAGGCTCTAAGGAGGTGTAGCAGTTACCACTGTTTCGAAACTCTGCGTGTGGTGTTCCCTCAAACACAGTAATGGGGGAAAGGAAAACAGCGTGGCAGAATGGATAATAACGTTCGCTCTTAAACTGTCGATGTGTTGATGCCAAGAGAGAGGGAGAGTGGGGAAAACAGATAAAGTGAGAGGCAGATAGATTGAGAGAGAGGGGAAAGAGACGAGAGGGGAAAGAGATGGAGAGGGGACAGAGAGGTGTGAGTGGGAGAGAGATCGAAAGAGAGGGAAAGCGACGAAGAGGGTGAGAGACAGAGAGAGAGAGAGAGAGAGAGAGAGAGAGAGAGAGACGAAAGAGGGGAAAGAGAGAGGGGGAGACAGAGATAGCGATAGAGACACTGAGAGAGGGGGAGAGATATGGGGAGTGAGAGAGGGAGAGAGGTATAGCGAGAGAAAGAGTGAGGGGAGGGGAGAGATATATGTAGTGACAGAGGGAGAGAGAGGTATAGAGAGGGAGAGGAGAGAGAGGCAGAGGGAAAGAAGGGGAGGGAGGGAGAGGGGAAAAAAGGGGAGAAAGTGAGAGAGAAAGAGGGGGAGGGAGAGGGAGGAGAGAGAGAACGGACACGTACATAGTCTAATACCTTACATCACTCTATCGCCCTCCTCTATCTCTATTTCTCTCTCTCTCTCACACACACCACACAACACACACAAAG
>JACEFZ010012146.1:0-23615 GCA_014155875.1 Cepaea nemoralis
TTTTTTTTCCCCTTATTGTTTCTTTTTTTCATATTGCTGGTGGTCTCCTTGTATTCTACTGTTTGTCTGTTTTCTTGTTTTCATATTTTTGGTGGTCTCCTTGTAATCTACTGTTTGTCTATTGTTTTCACATTGTTGGTGGTCTGCTTGTATTCTACTGTTTGTCTATTGTTTTCATATTGTTGGTGATCTCCTTGTATTCTGCTGTTTGCCTGTTGTTTTCATTTTGTTGGTGGTCTGTGTTTATTCTACTGTTTGTCTATTGTTTTCATATTGTTGGTGGTCTGCTTGTATTCTGCTGTTTCACATATCTGTTGTTGGTACTGTATTTTTTATTATATTTCAATTATCTATTGTTGGTGCTGTATTTTTATTATATTTCAGTTATCTATTGTTGGTGGTGTTTGTGTATACTGTTTGAGTTATGCTGTCGTTGGTGTATATGTAATCTATTGTTTCAGTTATCTGTTATTGGTAGTGTATGTTTATTCTATTATTTATCTTTTGTTAGTAGGTTTGTATATTCAGTTGTTTTGGTTATATTTTGTTTTTAGTGTCTGTGTATTCTATTGTTTCAGTTATCTATAGTTGTATGTGTATTCTATTGTTTCAGTTGTCTATTGTTGTATGTGTATTCTATTGTTTCAGTTATCTCTCCGTTAACCCCGAATACTCTCGTGGTCGACGTGAACACACGAGAATTAGATGTAGTTCGAGTCGCGCCAGTGACTTATGAGAGTATGGAGCCGGTCGCTCAGAAAGTTGTGGCCTAGGAATCAACATACAGCTGAAAGATGCTGGTGTTGACCGCAATATCCTGAAACAGGATGGAAACGCGGGAAAAAAAAAATTGTATGTGTATTATATTGTTTCAGTTATCTATTGTTGGATGTGTATTCAATTGTTTCAGTTATCTATTGTTGTCTGTGTATTCTACTGTTTCAGTTATCTATTATTGTATGTATATTCTGTTGTTTCAGTTCTTTTGTTGTATGTGTATTCTATTGTTTCAGTTATCTATTATCTGCCTATGTGTATTCTATTGTTGAAGGTGCATATGCTTTCTATTGTTTTCATTTATGTGATGATGGTGGTGAATGTTTATTTTACTATTTGAGTTGTGAACTGTTTGTGATCTACCTGCATAATGCTGCTTGGCACTCAGATGTCTTCTTCTTCTGCGTTCATCCGGAGTTTTTTTCCCCGGACGTGATTGCATTGTGCCTGTTTACAGCAGAGCTGCGTTCTTGCGTCGTTAGGCCGACACATCCGACTTCCCGGGACACTCGGATGTAAGTGGAGCACATTTTTAATATGTTGTAGTTTTTGTTTTTTTTATGCATTCGCTCGCTTTGAACTCAAGCGTAGTCAATACACACTATTCAGAGTAGTGATGAACCGAATTTTGCGTGTGGATTTGCTTTCCCTATTAAAAGTGTCCCTCGCCATCAGGCGAACCCACTCTGACTTATATGTTGTCATCATCATCATCTTCATCTCAGAGGTAGACAAAAACTAAACATAATTCAGGAGCCAGCCCCCTTTTCTCAGGAGCAGCAGGTTTTGTTTGTAAATACGGGCTGAGAAAATGTGAGAACATTCAGGCTCTAGGTGAAAATGACCAGGCACCGTCTAAGTGACTGTCGACCTGCATGTTTCATCATCATCATTACCTGAGTAACAGGAGGTCAACATGGTTGAATGGACAAGAGCGCTTGCTCTTAAACTTCCTGTGTGCTGATGCCGAGATAGCGGGTTCAATCTCTACACTGGTCAGTTGGAATAAAATGTTGACTTCTCGTCCTTGACTTAGGGACGTAAATTACAAGTATCTCAGAAGCTGGAGTGGGTTCGTCTGATGACGAGGGACACTGGTAATTGGGAAAGCTAATCCATATGCAAACATCGATCTGGAAGCAGCAGCATGTATGTGGACTGCTCTGGTTCAAAGCGAGCGAACACAAAAAAACAACAACAACAACACAACAAAGCATTTGCCGTCGATGTATATTCTGCGCTCCATTGATCTCCCAAACGAGATCTTCTGTAGCCCTGACTGTCTCAAGTTGTTTGCCAGTATCTGACAGCAGTGACGACAAGTCTGCGAATGCTCACCCTGTAGCGGCAACATGAAGCCTTGTTCAGTAATGACTCCTAGGTCGGGTTTTACCTCGCTGGTATTTGCTGACCTAATCAAGGTGTTTGCAGGGCTCATGTGTGATTTGGCTAACCCAGGAGCTAGGATTTGTGTGTTTTCTTGTTGTCAGGGGAAAAATAGCTGGAGGCTAGCATGGCTGAATGGATAAGAAAGCTCGTTCTTAAATATCCTGTGTGCTGATACCGGGGTAGTGGGTTCAACCCCTACACTGGTCAGTTTGACTAAACCGTTGACTTCTCGCCCTTGGCTTGGGGACGTAAATTACAAGTATCCCTGAAGTAGGAGTAGGTTCGCTTGATGGCGAGGGACACTGGTAATAGGGGAAGCTAATCCACATAGAAGCTGGTCTCTCTGGCGAAGGGGTTAAGGACGCTGTTCGTAATCCCGTATACCCACGTACGAACCACAGCTGCTCAAGATTCAGCAGCACATGCGTCACGTTCATTTCTTACAGAAAGGTATCTGAGCTGGTAGTTCAAAAAGCAATGGCAAGCTACTGAACGTAAAACTTGTCAAGACATCAACAGCAGCTGAAAAATGTTGGTGTTGTCTGCAGTGTCCTGTAAATAGGATATGCAAAAAAAATCCACGTAGAAAAATCAGTTTGGTGCACTAGAAGTTGCAGCAATTGTATGGATGACACTTGAGTACACGAAAAGAATCACAATGGCTGGGTGGTATGTGTCCCAGTGGGGCTGGGGACTGGGGGTTTGAATAATGAAGACACAAACAATAGGTTGCACTTTTATTTCCTGTCATATTTCTCTGCATCTCATCAGGTACATACTGCAGAAATCACACAGCCTAAACTAACTTGATTAGATAAATCCTTCAAGCTGATATATATATATACATATTCACACAGTAATGTCAATTGTCTACCACAGTAATTTTAAACTGACTATCATGTCTTTCAGTTTGCACAAGACTGGCTTCTGCCGATTAATGTTGAATCACCTGCAAGAGTTTCAGGTCTACTTCTTCTGCGTTCATCCGGAATGGCCGACACATCCGACTTCTTCAGGTGTTTCAGGTCTCTTAAGTCTGGTGCATTGGCTGGCATTCAGGTCGGTTGAAATCTGAAAGGGGGTTGTTTTTCTCATAGTGATATTGGAGACATTCCAATAGCACCAACACGGAAGTGCCATTTCTATTGTGCAAATCTCTCCATCCCCTCTCCTAGTTCATAAACGAGGAAGTCTCTGTGACAAAATGGTTACTGCCCTGCACTCTGAAAGTTGTGGTTTGATTCCATCCTATGTTGTTCGGTTCACGAGTGTAATTTTCTCGGAGACTCTGGGGTTGTTGCTCATACTTTGTGCAAGGCTTTCGGCAGGCTGCCCTGAGGAAATACACAGCCATATGGGATAAGACCCCGGTGCAATGAAGTCAATCACCTTGCCCTTTAAACATTTTTAAATCAACCAACAAAGAAACTGGGTATAAAACAGTACAGGCACACAGCAGCAGAGCATTTGTATTCCTGTAGGAAATGTCTGTTGGGTCGCCTTTGGTGGAAGATGGAAGAGGATCAAACACTGACATCCGCCAGCTACAGCCTATTTGGTGAGGAGTAGAACATAGAAAGATTAGCGTACACGGATAGAACATTAAAGGATAAACATTCAGAGATAGAACATACAAGGATATAATATTCAAAGATAGAACATTAAAGGATTAACATACAAGGACAGAACATTAAAGGATTAACATACAAGGACAGAACATTAAAGGATTAACATACAAGGATAGAAGATTAAAGGATTAACATGCAAGGATTAACATACAAGGATAGAATATTCAAAGGTAGAAAATTCAAGGATTAACAATCAAAGATAGAACATAAAATGTTATGAAAATCCAAGGATAGAATATTAAACAATTAACATTCAAAGATAGACCATACAAGGATATAACATACACAGGTTAACATTCAAGGGTATAATATTAAAGGATTAACATTCGAGGGTATAATATTAAAGGATTAACATTCAAGGGTATAATATTAAAAGATTAACATTCAAGGATATAATATTAAAGGATATAACATTCAAGGGTATAATATTAAAGGATTAACTTTCAAAGATTGAACATACAGGGATATAACATTCAAGGATAGACCATACATGGTTATAACATTCAAGGATAGAACATTAACAGATTAATATTCAAAGATAGAAAGTACAATTATATAACATTCAAGGGTAGAACGTACAAGTATTTAACATCAAGGATAGAACATTCAAAGATTAACATTCAAAGATAGAACATACAAGGAAATAGTATTAGTTGCAGTACTAGTATCAGCAGCAGTAATAGTAGTAGCAACAGTAGTAGTAATATTAATAATAGTGGCAGTGGAAGTAGTATTAGTCGCAACTGCATGTGGTAGTAGTAGCAACAGTAGTAGTAATATTAATAACAGTAGCAGTGGAAGTAGTATTAGTCGCAACTGCATGTGGTAGTAGTGTCGCGAGATTGCCATGAGTTAAACAGATAAATATTCCCGACGTTTGCTTGGCGTGTATTTTCAGCACCATTATTTTACTAACTGGAAAAACACCGCGGATGTCAAAATCTCAGGACAATATTTGTAGCTGCACGTGTACATCTATAACGGATTTGGAACGGTCGGTGTTGATGGTGACAGGTCCTGGCATCGCCTTGATTAGTTTGTCTACATTTGAATGTAAATGGAAGCAGTGGGGTCAGCCCATCTACACATTGGGTGTTGAGTGAGAAGGAAGGGATACACCGAGTTGGCAGTTCATTACCAGTTAGAAACACATATATTGTCACCACGGAACAGAAGATTGACAAGTTTGTCAACATTTGAATGCAGATGGAAGCCGTGAGATCACAATGGCAGATGTAAAACGGAAGTACTTAGTAGGGAGAAAACAGTACATATGTCAATTCTTGGTTTCCGGAACATGAAGAGTTTGACGGGGTTATTTGCAACTGTTTGTTGGAAGTCGTCATAAAATTCGCTGGCTTGTTTTGAGAATCTTAACAATTACTGACAACTTTGACAGGATTTAAGCCCGGAAAAATAGATCCTTGCAAATGGTTGATATGTCCAAATAACACCTGTGTGGGGGCGAAGAGGATAAAGTCACGTGGACAACTTTGGTAGTTTGCCATATAAACTCTAGTTGTGACCAGCTAGGGAGGACTTGAAATTATGCTTTAGTCAGAGTGCCAGGGCACGGCAGCGCCTAGTGGAAATAATATCTACCGTGTGTTAATTAGTGACTTAATTTTACACGTGCCTATAATGGCAGATGTAGATATGATTGATAGGACTGCAGTGGTGCCATTTAAGGTATAACCTATTATAATATATTCGTTATAATTACTTTAGGCAGTAGCCTTGTTAAACTATAGTGTGATGATTAGCACTGTTAGTGGAAACTAGCTAGAGTAGGGAAGTGATACTTGACTCTGTTAGCTAGAATAGATTAGTGAAGTGTTGATAAGCTTTACTAGTTGAGAATTGAGTAATGAGGGATAATTGGGATTTCCCGTAGGTGTCCCTTGTGGGAGGGGTTCCACATTCTGTTTGCTGATTTTTTCTTTGTCATAACCTGATTCGACTCTAGGTGGGTAGCTAATCTGCTCTATGACTAAGTCTAGTTAGCTAACGATCATTAGGCAAGGTGATAGGCTTACACTCAGCCGAAAGAATCATGAACTAGTACTATCACCAGGTGTGTTGTTTCTATCCTAGGTTCCCTACCAGATCCAAGGAAGCTCAATAAAGTTTTGGGAAGGAAGAAAATCCCAGTCTGAAGAACACCAGTTCGGCAATCAATAAAGATTGCTTACAGACGTGATTAAAAGCTAGAGGGAGGTTGATTCACCCAACATAGTGAAGATTACAGTTGCACCATACAGCATTAAACAGTGGTAACGAACCGAGAACCGGTTAAGAGTAACTAGTGTTAGTACAGTAACAATTAACATTAGTAATTAGCACTTGCGGACTGAATGGTTCGATGTGTAACGAGGATGATCTGTCGACTAACACTTAACTTTACTAACTGTGTAAACACTAGAAAAGAACTTGTGCAGTTGGTTAGAGAACATTAGGAACGGACATTGTGTAGAGTGAATCCGGTCCATAAGTAACTGTTCATACCACCGGTGTCTATTTCTCATGTTCATGAAATGGGATTACCAGAGGTCTACAGAAGCAAAGCAGTATCCGGCAAGATGGTTTCGGCAACGGGTGAGACGTACTTGTTCTGACGTAACGTGCTGTGGTCTATCTTTGCTGTGATCAGCGGACTGAGCTGATGTCTGAGAGTCAGATTCTCTACACTTTATAGAACACGTCACACATTTTCTTCGCATACACGTCTCATACACGTTACACTTTTATTTTAATAAATTAATCTGTATTAATTTCTAGAAGTAAGAGTTGTTGAGTATGTTGCGTTGGGGAAGTATGAGAAGGGGGCATAGTACGACAGTGTGAGAGTGATAGGAAAAGGTGTCCATAGGCTGATGGAGTGTGTTGGACGGAAGCTGGTGGATTCTCCAGAATATTGAGGGGGGAAAAAAAATAATATTATAATGTGGGTGTCGGATCTCCTCACTCCAGGGACGACACTTTAAAGGAGGACACGACATTACTGGGGGCTCGTCCGGGATATTTGGACAGTGGGATCTCTCGTAAACGTGATCTTTGGACAGCGGGATCTATCGTAAACGTGATATTTGGACAGTGGGATCTCTCGTAAACGTGATATTTGGACAGTGGGATCTCTCGTAAACGTGATCTTTGGACAGTGGGATCTATCGTAAACGTGATCTTTGGACAGCGAGATCTCCCGTAAACGGAATCCTTGGACAGCGAGATCTCCTGCAAGCAGGAACGTTTGACAGGGGGATCTTCTGACAACGGGGTCTTTTGACACGGGATCCTTAGTTATAAGAGGGAGATATCAGTTTGGAGAATCCAGCTAGAGTGAATGTGGATAGGGGTTAGGATTAATATCTTACCTGTTCACACTTCACACGTCTGCATAGGTCTGTGGTCCTGATTCTACTCTTGTCACTGAGTGAATGTACTGTGTGTGGTAATATCTAGATTATAGTACTTGTTTATATATCGGTATAGTAATTTGCAGTTATATTGTACTAGACCTGCTAGCTTACCTCTCTGTATAATGGCCACCCCTAAACTTAGCACGTTAGAATTAAAGGAAAGGGGGGAGGAAATGGGATTGGCGGGGTCTGCTCTAACGGATTACATACAGGAAGTGGAGAGAGAGTATCGTCAAGCAGAAAGGGATGATCGAAAGGCCGAGCTGGAATTGAGAAGGATGGAGTTGGAACAAGCAGCTAAGAAATTGGAAGCTGAGCAAGCAGCTAAGAAATTGGAAGCTGAGCAAGCAGCTAGGAAATTGGAAGCTGAGCAAGCAGCTAGGAAATTTGAAGCTGAGCAAGCAGCTAGGAAATTAGAAGCTGAACAGGAAGCACAGAAAAGGGAGCACGAGTACCGGATGAGGGAACTCGAGTTGAAGAGTCAATCTAATGGAGAAACTGAGGGAGCAGTTGGAGGTTCCTCCATCCCAGGATCAACACCAGTAGGTGGACATGGGTACCATGCTATGAAGTTTCCTTTAGCGGTCTACGAGGAGGACAAAGAGAAGATTGACCAATACCTTCAACGCTTCGAGGCTATGTCAGTTGCTATGGGTCTGGAGCGTAACAAATGGAATCTTAAGCTATCCCAGGGATTACGCGGGACAGGATACGAGGTTTATACTCGCCTGCCACCAGGACATGAGAACAATTATGATGAATTAAAGACGGCTCTGCTGAAACGATTCGAGGTTACATCGCATACCTACCGGAAAAAATTTCGAGCAGCGAAACGAGAACCGGGAGAGTTGTTTGCCGCCTACAGTTTGCGTCTTAAATCTTATCTCCATAAGTGGATGGATTTGGCTGGGTTCGCACATGACTATGAGAGTCTGGAAGAGCTCATGGTGGTCGACCAGCTGAAGAAGCAAATGTCTAAACCTCTCAGGACGTTCCTGGGAGAACAAGGAGCGGAACGTATTGACCTCGTGAATAAATTAGCAGAACGGTTCGTCGAGGTACATGGGGAGGCAGGGGAAAACCTTTCCACCAACACCAAAAGTCAAGAGAAACATGACAAGAAGAAAGCCAAAAACTCAGGAACAAAAAGTGGGAACCTTATGTGCACAAATCAGAGGATAGTTCAGAGAAGAAGAAGGAGGGAAGCAAGAGCACCTCAAGCTCTACACCAAAACGACCGTGGTCGGATAAGTGGTGTTCAATTTGTAAGTCACCCTCTCACAATACGAGGGACTGCAAATCGAAGGCTAAGAACCCTCACTTTGCAGCATGTCAAGTGACTTCCAAGGAGGTTGTCACGGAAAATGCCAAGGTCAACAAGGAAGCTCGCCACCAGGAGAGCTCATTCAAGTCCGACAATAGAAAATCTAGGACAGGGAAATGGTGCAACGAATGCAAGTCAAACACGCACAATGCTATTGACTGCAGGGGAAAGTCAGGAGACACTCAATTCGTCGTGTGCTCAGGGAAACCTAAGGTGGAGCCCACCGAACAGGTCGAGACCGAGGAAGAGACTCCAGACCAGGAAAAACCACCTGTAGTGGAATTGGTAGAGGTTAACGGTCGTCAAGTGGAGTGTTTATACGACACAGGACTGGACGGGGAGGCCGTGATTTCTGCGGATCTAGTACATCCAGAACAATTCACAGGTGAAACCTTGGATATACAGCCTGCACAGAAGAGTGCTGTAACCATGAAGTTGCCCATTGCTAATGTGGAGATTCGGTCAAGGTACGTCACCGGCACCATCAAGGCCGCTGTATTGACCGATCCCATTTTTCCAGTCATCCTAGGTTGCCGGTATGTCTTTCTGGGAATGCCCAGGGAGCCTATTCATATGGGAGCAATGCAGACTCGCTCTCAGGCGAAAACGGAAGAGGCAGACGCAATTGTGACTAACCCAATGCCGGGGGAGCTACGAACTGCCCAGAGTGAGGATGATACTTTACGTCCTTGCTACAAAAAGCTGCAGAAAAGTGCTGATCCACCAGGACGGGGGCAGTACTACATGAAGAATAGGATACTCTACAGGAGAGCAGGAAGGGGAGACAACCTATACGGTCAGTTGGTCGTCCCGAAAGCTCACCGGTCCCAGATTCTTCATATGGGGCATACCATCTCCTTTAGTGGACACATGGGTATTGCCGCCACCATGCAGCGGATTTCCTGCCACTACTATTGGCCGGGAATGACAGATGATGTGCGTCGGTATGTGAAGTCATGCCCTGAGTGCCAGAGGGTGGCACCGAAACACTGGACAGCACCGGTGATGTTGGGTGAGATGCCCATCATGAACTCTCCTTTCGAGAGGGTAGCCATCGATATCGTGGGTCCACTTCCCAGGACTAGGAAGAGGAACATGTATATACTCACAATGGTGGATTGCTGTACAATGTGGGGTGAGGCTATACCGTTGACCACGATTGACTCGAAAAGAGTGGCGGACGCACTGATGGAGGCCTTTACCAGATTAGGCTTTCCTGATCAAATTCTGACGGATAATGGATCTCAGTTTTGTGGAAAACTCATGGAGGAGGTATTTAGGGTGTTTCACTCTAACCACATACATACCAGCCCTTACCACCCTCAAGCCAATGGACAAGTAGAGCGTTTCAACGGCACGTTGATGACAATGCTCAGGAAACTAGCGCAGGAAAAACCTGATAGGTGGGATGAATATATCCCAGCAGCACTTTTTGCCTATCGGGAAGTTCCTCATGGCTCAACAGGACTACCACCCGCTACGTTGCTGTTTGGTCGTCCAATCAAAGGACCGTTGGAAGCCATGTTGAGGAGTTGGACTGAAGAGGGGACGTCAGAAGAAGTGATCTCATCCTATCAATACGTGGAGGAACTGAAAGAAAAACTCCACAAGGGATGGACTCTGGCAAATCAAAACTTGAAAAAGGCCAGGAAAAGACATGCGGCTTACTACAACCGTAGGTCTAAAGAAAGATCTCTAGAGGTGGGAGATAAAGTCTTGTTGCTACTCCCAACGGGAAACAACAAACTGGAGATAGGTTGGCAAGGACCATTTCCCGTGGAAAGGGTGATATCCAGAACCAACTATCAAATCCGGATCCGGGGAAAGTCGAAGATTTTCCATATCAATCTCTTGCGGAAATACGAAGAGAGACCCGGAGACAAGGCAGCTCACCTCATGGCAATGGCTGTTGCAGTGGAGACAGAAGTGGGAACCAGCGAGGGCAGGGAATATCCCTTGGTACACCAGGAAACCTATAGGGATGTGCAAGTGAACCCTGATCTGACCTCCCAGGAGAGGGAAAGGATAACCCAGGTTCTCAAGTCTCATAAGGAGATACTGACTGATAAACCAGGACGAACGAGGTTGGTTGAGTTCGAGATGACTTTGACCACACAGGAGCCTGTTCGCCAAAAGGTTTACCCAGTGCCATTCTCTAAAGAAAAGGCCCTGGAGGAGGAAATACAAAAACTGCTGGAGGATGACGTGATTGCACCATCCACATCCCCATACAATGCGGGGGTAGTTTTGTTACGCAAACCAAGTGGAGAACACAGGTTGTGTATAGATTACCGACTGCTGAACAGTCATACACAGTTTCAGGTGGAACCTTTGCCGAATCCAACTCAGTTATTCGCTAGGCTCCATAAGGCTCGGTACTTTTCAAAGGTGGATCTGAGTCGGGGGTACTATCAGATACCAGTCAAACCGGAGATTCGACCACTGTTAGCTTTCAGTACACCCAGTGGACACTACGAATTCAAGGTCATGCCCTTTGGACTTAGCAATGCACCTAGTGTGTTTACACGCATGATGAGGACTTTACTAGATCCGTTACAGGATCCGTCCATCATCTCATTTATGGATGATATTCTGATTTCCAGTGACAGCCTGGATGACCACTTACAATCCTTGGAGAGAGTGTTTAATAGGCTCAAGGAAGCAGGGCTTACTGCTCGTCCAACCAAGTGCATGATTGGTTACCAGACTCTGGAATTTCTAGGTCACACCATCACTCCAGGACACATTGTTCCAGAAGAGAAGAACCTGGAGAAAATCAGAAATGCACCAAGGCCAAAAACGAAGAAGGATGTGCGATCTTTTCTCTCGTTGTGTGGGTTCTACCACAAATTTATCCCACATTTCACTGAACTGGGAGCTCCGTTGACGGAAACCTTGAAAAAGGGATTACCGGATCAAATCATTTGGACACCAGAATGTGAGAATGCCTATAGTCAGTTAAAGGAGGCCTTGGTCAGCAAACCTGTATTACAGCTCCCTGACCTTTCCAAACCATTTGTGTTGAGAACGGATGCGAGTGGGATTGGAATTGGAGCCGCTTTGTTACAGGAAGGAAAAGACGATGCTTCGGTTTTGAAACCTGTGGCATACGCAAGTAAGAAACTTCTACAGGCGGAGAGGAATTATTCAACCGTCGAGAGAGAATGCTTGTCCCTCGTATGGGCAGTGCAAAAATTTCAGCCATATTTGTATGGAGTTAAGTTTCGGGTTCAGTCGGATCATCAGCCCCGGATGTTCCTGGCTACTTCTCAGAAGCTCAACGCACGTTTGATGCGGTGGTCGTTGTTACTTCAACCGTATAATTTCACAGTAGAGTACATTCCTGGGAAGGAGAATGTTGGAGCGGATTTCTTGTCAAGACACCCAGCTCCTGAAGAAGAGGAATGAATTATCTGGATTTAACTCATGGTGGAGGAGAGTGAGATGGACTACTCTCTTAAGAGGGGGCCTATGTCGCGAGATTGCCATGAGTTAAACAGATAAATATTCCCGACGTTTGCTTGGCGTGTATTTTCAGCACCATTATTTTACTAACTGGAAAAACACCGCGGATGTCAAAATCTCAGGACAATATTTGTAGCTGCACGTGTACATCTATAACGGATTTGGAACGGTCGGTGTTGATGGTGACAGGTCCTGGCATCGCCTTGATTAGTTTGTCTACATTTGAATGTAAATGGAAGCAGTGGGGTCAGCCCATCTACACATTGGGTGTTGAGTGAGAAGGAAGGGATACACCGAGTTGGCAGTTCATTACCAGTTAGAAACACATATATTGTCACCACGGAACAGAAGATTGACAAGTTTGTCAACATTTGAATGCAGATGGAAGCCGTGAGATCACAATGGCAGATGTAAAACGGAAGTACTTAGTAGGGAGAAAACAGTACATATGTCAATTCTTGGTTTCCGGAACATGAAGAGTTTGACGGGGTTATTTGCAACTGTTTGTTGGAAGTCGTCATAAAATTCGCTGGCTTGTTTTGAGAATCTTAACAATTACTGACAACTTTGACAGGATTTAAGCCCGGAAAAATAGATCCTTGCAAATGGTTGATATGTCCAAATAACACCTGTGTGGGGGCGAAGAGGATAAAGTCACGTGGACAACTTTGGTAGTTTGCCATATAAACTCTAGTTGTGACCAGCTAGGGAGGACTTGAAATTATGCTTTAGTCAGAGTGCCAGGGCACGGCAGCGCCTAGTGGAAATAATATCTACCGTGTGTTAATTAGTGACTTAATTTTACACGTGCCTATAATGGCAGATGTAGATATGATTGATAGGACTGCAGTGGTGCCATTTAAGGTATAACCTATTATAATATATTCGTTATAATTACTTTAGGCAGTAGCCTTGTTAAACTATAGTGTGATGATTAGCACTGTTAGTGGAAACTAGCTAGAGTAGGGAAGTGATACTTGACTCTGTTAGCTAGAATAGATTAGTGAAGTGTTGATAAGCTTTACTAGTTGAGAATTGAGTAATGAGGGATAATTGGGATTTCCCGTAGGTGTCCCTTGTGGGAGGGGTTCCACATTCTGTTTGCTGATTTTTTCTTTGTCATAACCTGATTCGACTCTAGGTGGGTAGCTAATCTGCTCTATGACTAAGTCTAGTTAGCTAACGATCATTAGGCAAGGTGATAGGCTTACACTCAGCCGAAAGAATCATGAACTAGTACTATCACCAGGTGTGTTGTTTCTATCCTAGGTTCCCTACCAGATCCAAGGAAGCTCAATAAAGTTTTGGGAAGGAAGAAAATCCCAGTCTGAAGAACACCAGTTCGGCAATCAATAAAGATTGCTTACAGACGTGATTAAAAGCTAGAGGGAGGTTGATTCACCCAACATAGTGAAGATTACAGTTGCACCATACAGCATTAAACAGTGGTAACGAACCGAGAACCGGTTAAGAGTAACTAGTGTTAGTACAGTAACAATTAACATTAGTAATTAGCACTTGCGGACTGAATGGTTCGATGTGTAACGAGGATGATCTGTCGACTAACACTTAACTTTACTAACTGTGTAAACACTAGAAAAGAACTTGTGCAGTTGGTTAGAGAACATTAGGAACGGACATTGTGTAGAGTGAATCCGGTCCATAAGTAACTGTTCATACCACCGGTGTCTATTTCTCATGTTCATGAAATGGGATTACCAGAGGTCTACAGAAGCAAAGCAGTATCCGGCAAGATGGTTTCGGCAACGGGTGAGACGTACTTGTTCTGACGTAACGTGCTGTGGTCTATCTTTGCTGTGATCAGCGGACTGAGCTGATGTCTGAGAGTCAGATTCTCTACACTTTATAGAACACGTCACACATTTTCTTCGCATACACGTCTCATACACGTTACACTTTTATTTTAATAAATTAATCTGTATTAATTTCTAGAAGTAAGAGTTGTTGAGTATGTTGCGTTGGGGAAGTATGAGAAGGGGGCATAGTACGACAGTGTGAGAGTGATAGGAAAAGGTGTCCATAGGCTGATGGAGTGTGTTGGACGGAAGCTGGTGGATTCTCCAGAATATTGAGGGGGGAAAAAAAATAATATTATAATGTGGGTGTCGGATCTCCTCACTCCAGGGACGACACTTTAAAGGAGGACACGACAAGTAGTAGCAACAGTAGTAGTAATATTAATAATAGTAGCAGTGGAAGTAGTATTAGTCGCAGCTGCATGTGGTAGTAGGAGTGATGGTGGTAGTAGTAGTAGCAACAGTTGTAGTAATATTAATAATAGTAGCAGGGGTAGTAGTATTACTCACAGCTGCATGTGGTAATAGTAGCAACAGTAGTAGTAATATTAATAATAGTAGCAGTGGTAGTAGTATTAGTCACAGCTGCATGTGGTAGTAGGAGTGATGGTGGTAGTAGTAGTAACAACATCAGCAGTAGTGGCAGTAATAATGCTAGTAGTGATAGTGGTGATGGTGGTAGTAGTAGTAGTAGTAGCAGTAGCAGTAGGAGCGGCGGCGGCAGCGGTAATGGTGGTAGTAGTAGCAGCAATAGCAGTAGTAGTGGTAGTAGTAGTAGCAGCAGTGGTAGTAGTACTGGTAGTAGTAGTGGTGATGGCAGTAATGGTAGTAGTGGTTGTGGTGGTAGTAATAGTAGCAGCACAGTAGTAGTGATTGTGGTGGTAGTAGTAGTAGCAGCAGTGATAGTAGTAATGGTAGTACTAGTGGTGATGATGGTGGTATGGTTGTAGTAATAGTAGCAACATTAGTTGTAGTGTTAGTAGTAGCGGTGGTAGTGGTATTAGTAGCAGTAGCAGCAACAGCAGCAGTGGTAGTAGTGATGGTGGTGGTAGTAGTAGCAACAGCAGCAGTGGTAGTGGTGATGGTGGTGGCAGTAGTAGCAGCAGCAGCACTGGTAGTAGTAATGGTGGTAGTAGTGGTTATGGTGGCGGTAGTAGCAATAGCAACAACAGTATTAGTAGTAGTAGTAGTAGCGGTGATGGTGGTGGTGGTGGTATTAGTAGTATCAGCAACAGCAGTAATAGTAGCAGCAGCAATAATAGTAATAATGATAGTAATCGTAGCAGTAGTGGTAGTAGTAATGGTAGTGTAGTAGTGGTGATGGTCGTAGTAGTAGTAGCAGCAGCATCATCAGCTGTGGTATTTGTAGTAGTTGTAGTAATTGTAGTAGTAGTAGTGGTTCTTATGATAGTAGTAACAGCAGGAAGAAGAGGAGGAAGCCAGTAATGAGACAGGCGCTGATGAGATATTGATCGGGCAACCCACCACAACCCATTCGGCTCGCGGAATACATGATTAATGAGGTGACATAACTCCTGACCCGGGCTACTCTATCATGATTAGCAACATCGTTTTGCGTGATGAGGAAATTGTCACTTCCACAGCACCGTTGGTAATCTGATTGTCTAGTAATTACCAGAGTCAATTATTTTCATGGGTGGGGGTAAGGCCTAAATCACCCCTGGCTGGTGTCATGATTATATCATCATCATCGTTATGTAGCGGATGCTTTGCAAGACGTTATTACAGCCTGTCGAAAAGTTTCTTTATCTCTTTGCCATTTATCCTGCCTCCCACAGTTTGTACAAGCGTATCCTTTACAGAATGTCGCAGTCAACCCCAGCACATCGCCTTGCGTTGGTTCCCATACAAAGTGTAAGTGCTGGTCGTTCAGAAAGCGATGGCAAACTACTGGACGTAAACTTGCCAAGAAAGCACTAACAGCCAAAAAAAAAAAAAGCAGCTGGGGTTGACTGCGACGTCCTGTAAAGTATATGCAACTAGCTTTTTCACCATCCGTCTGTCTTATTTTCAAATTCTATTCATTGTCTCCTTGCCATTATCTATCCCTTGTGTCTCATCTCTTCCCCCATCAATTTCTTTGTCGCGAGTACCACGTGGTTATCATTCTCACCTCGTCCCTGGCGTGGCCGCAATTGACACACCTCGTGAAAATACAGACCAGGTGGCGTTGTCAATCAATTTAAGAGCAACTGGCGGACAGTTAATAACACTCCGTGACCAGGTGTCATGCATAATTGAGCTCCCTTATCTCTAGAGATCTTTTATCTCCCGTTGTCTCTTCTGAAGTGTCGGCACTTCCCGCCAGCCATTGATTGATTTGTTGTAAAACAATATTGTGGATTGTCTTTATGGCTCTCCCGATAATGCGGTGTTTCTGTGGGGATTACACTGATTGTCGTTGTTTCTGAACAGGCATTGGAATCGTACTTCGTTGTCCAGAATGAGAGACTCGGGAATAAGAATTGGCATGTTCAGACACGAAAGGCACATCGGGAGAACGAAGGGCCTCGTCTCCCATCACAGAACTGGGCACTGTTAGCCGCCTGACGCTGAGGCTTATGTTAGGGGGTGGATCTGAGCACCTGTGGACTTGTCCGGAGTGCAATGATGATTCCCCAGCAAATTACAAATAAAAGCAGTGGAAGAATGCTAGCACATCATCTACTATAACGAAGAACCGGTCGAATGCTTCGCAATCCATTTTGAGGCGTGACTCGCCACGTGAGGCATGATTCCTGATGAGGCGCGTTCACTGAGGCGCGATCCACTGTGAGCCACTGCCTGACCTTAATTCTGTAAATCGTAACTCTATGCGCGCATGTATGCATGTGTGTGTGTTTTGGCATAGGGCATGTGTGATTCTAGTTGTGCCAAATAGTCACCATACACATTTAACATTTAAACACAAAAGGCACGCACAGTAGGTTTCACGATTGATTGCCTGGCATATGTCGCTTCATCTCGTCAGGGCGTGTGAAAAAAGGTGCTTTATTGAGAATACTGAAAAATAATACCTTATGACCTTGATGAAAGGTACATAATTATACCCTCTGTCTGTCTGTCTGTCTGTCTGTCTGTCTGTCTGTCTGTCTGTCTGTCTGTCTGTCTGTCTGTCTGTGTCTCCCTCTCCCTCCTTACGGTTTGTCGTAGAGAAGATCTTACGCCATTGTGGGGTGTATAAATAGGACATAGTTACATCCCCTCTCCTCTCTCTGTCTCTCTCTGTCCGTCTGTCTCTTTCTCTGTCTCTAACTGTCTCTTCCCCTCTCTGTGTTGTGATTTAGAGATTGGCTTACACCATTGCGGGGTGGATGGGTGCGGTTTATTTACATCTCTCTCTCTCTCTCTCTCTCTCTCTCTCTCTCTCTCTCTCTCTCTCTCTCTCTCTCTCTCTCTCTCTCTCTCTCTCTCTCTCTCTCTCTCTCTGCGTTGATGTTGAAATTACCTTTCATGCCTTTTGGGGTGTATGAACGGGGCATAGTCTCTCTCTCTCTCTCTCTCTCTCTCTCTCTCTCTATCTCTCTCTCTCTCTCTCTCTCTCTCTCTCTCTCTCTCTTTCTTCCTACGCTGTGAAGACGGGGTTTTGGGGTGGATAAATGGGCCATAGTTACTCCACAATCACCCCCCCCCCCCCCACAGACACAAACATATATATATAATGCCAGATGTTAAACTGTTTTCGTTAATTCAGCATTGACTACTAGCTATAGCGGCCTACATAAAGACTCGGCCATTGCCTGCCGTACGACTAGTGTGTTGTATAAGCTACGTTATGTGCGGCAGACGTACATGCTCACTGAATGGACGTGGTGAATGTCGATTGTTTATGCTATTGTCGGACGTGTTTATGCTGACGTGCACGATGTCCTGTATATTTGAAGACTTGGCCACGGCCCAGCAGTAAGCGCGTTTAAGTCAACAGTAGTTCACGGGACAGATAGATCGCGCGTTCGTGTCTAGTAATTCACAGGACAGGTGGTTCGCGTGTTTATATCCGGTAATTCACAGGACAGATGGGCCGCGTGTTTATATCCGGTAATTCACAGGACAGAAGGGCCGCGTGTTTATATCCGGTAATTCACAGGACAGATGGGTCGCGTGTTCGTCCGTTAATTCACGTCCGGTAATTCACAGGACAGATGGGTCGCGTGTTCGTCCGTTAATTCACGTCCGGTAATTCACGGGACAGATGGTTCGCTTTTTCAAGTCCGGTAATTCACGTCCGGTAATTCACAGGACATATGGTTCGCTTGTTCATGTCCGGTAATTCATGTCCGGTAATTCACAGGACAGATGGGTCGCGCGTTCATGTCAATGGTAATTCACAGGACAGCTGGGTCGCTGGGGTTCGCACATCTTTGTTTTTGCGGTCATACATTGTGAATGAGAGCCATTACAGAACGTTGAATAGAACAAGGCAGAGAAGCTCATTGGGCGGGTACACGACAGTAAATGTAACCACCCCCCCCCCCCCCCCGATTTAACGTTAATAAGAACCATAGGATAAAAGAAATAAAGACTTAAAAACAGCGGAGAAGATAAGCAAGGATACAAATGAATAATACTGAGAGAACATGGGCGGAGCTGCATGGGATAACTCATGATAGAAGGTCTTGGCGTGAGTCGGCCGTGTACCCGTGCCCCATTGGGGTATGGAGGAGTGAAAGAAAAGGGAACGAACGAACGGACTTTATTTTCAAAGGGTAACAAATTGGGCACGCAGGCCCGTCTTAATTCGGCCCTTCCAATCACTCATCTTTCGTTCATCAATAGTGCATAGGAAAAAACATTTCACAATGTTTTTTCCTATGCACTATTGATGAACGAAAGATGAGTGATTGGAAGGGCCGAATTAAGACGGGCCTGCGTGCCCAATTTGTTACCCTTTTGAAAATAAAGTCCGTTCGTTCGTTCCTTCTTCTTTCACTCCTCCATACCCCAATGGGGCACGGGTACACGGCCGACTCACGCCAAGACCTTCTATCATGAGTTATCCCATGCAGCTCCGCCCATGTTCTCTCAGTATTATTCATTTGTATCCTTGCTTATCTTCTCCGCTGTTTTTAAGTCTTTATTTCTTTTATCCTATGGTTCTTATTAACGTTAAATCGGGGGGGGGGGGGGGGGTGGTTACATTTACTGTCGTGTACCCGCCCAATGAGCTTCTCTGCCTTGTTCTATTCAACGTTCTGTAATGGCTCTCATTCACATGTATGACCGCAAAAACAAAGATGTGCGAACCCCAGCGACCCAGCTGTCCTGTGAATTACCATTGACATGAACGCGCGACCCATCTGTCCTGTGAATTACCGGACATGAATTACCGGACATGAACAAGCGAACCATATGTCCTGTGAATTACCGGACCGTGAATTACCGGACTTGAAAAAGCGAACCATCTGTCCCGTGAATTACCGGACGTGAATTAACGGACGAACACGCGACCCATCTGTCCTGTGAATTACCGGACGTGAATTAACGGACGAACACGCGCACCCATCTGTCCTGTGAATTACCGGATATAAACACGCGGCCCTTCTGTCCTGTGAATTACCGGATATAAACACGCGGCCCATCTGTCCTGTGAATTACCGGATATAAACACGCGAACCACCTGTCCTGTGAATTACTAGACACGAACGCGCGATCTATCTGTCCCGTGAACTACTGTTGACTTAAACGCGCTTACTGCTGGGCCGTGGCCAGAGTCTTCAACATATACAGGACATCGTGGCACGTCAGCATAAACACGTCCGACAATAGCATAAACAATCGACATTCACCACGTCCATTCAGTGAGCATGTACGTCTGCCGCACATAACGTACTTATACAACACACTAGTCGTACGGCAGGCAATGGCCGAGTCTTTATGTAGGCCGCTATAGCTAGTAGTCAATGCTGAATTAACGAAACAGTTTACATCTGGCATTATATATATATGTTTGTGTCTGTGGGGGGGGGGGGTGATTGTGGAGTACTATGGCCCCATTTATCCACCCCAAAACCCCGTCCTTCACAGCGTAGGGAAGAAAAGAGAGAGAGAGAGAGAGAGAGAGAGAGAGAGAGAGAGAGAGAGAGAGAGAGAGAGAGAGAGAGACTATGCCCCGTTCATACACCCCAAAAGGCATGAAAGGGTAATTTCAAACATCAACGCAGAGAGAGAGAGAGAGAGAGAGAGAGAGGAGAGAGAGAGAGAGAGAGAGAGAGAGAGAAGAGAGAGAGAGAGAGAGAGAGAGAGAGATGTAAATAAACCGCACCCATCCACCCCGCAATGGTGTAAGCCAATCTCTAAATCACAACACAGAGAGGGGAAGAGACAGTTAGAGACAGAGAAAGAGACAGACGGACAGAGAGAGACAGAGAGAGGAGAGGGATGTACTATGTCCTATTTATACAACCCCACAATGGCGTAAGATCTTCTCTACGACAAACCGTAAAGGAGGGAGAGGGAGACACAGACAGACAGACAGACAGACTAGACAGACAGACAGACAGACAGAGGGTATAATTATGTACCTTCATCAAGGCCATAAGGTATTATTTTTCAGTATTCTAAATAAAGCACCTTTTTTCACACGCCCTGACGAGATGAAGCAACATATGCCAGGCACTCAATCGTGAAACCTACTGTGCGTGCCTTTTGTGTTTAAATGTAAAATGTGTATGGTGACTATTTGGCACAACTAGAATCACACATGCCCTATGCAAAACACACACACATGCATACATGCGCGCATACAGTTACGATTTACAGAATTAAGGTCAGCAGTGGCTCACAGTGGATCGCGCCTCAGTGAACGCGCCTCATCAGGAATCATGCCTCACGTGGCGAGTCACGCCTCAAAATGGATTGCGAAGCATTCGACCGGTTCTTCGTTATAGTAGATGATGTGCTAGCATTCTTCCACTGCTTTTATTTGTTAATTTGCTGGGGAAATCATCATTGCACTCCGGACAAGTCCACAGGTGCTCAGATCCACCCCCTAACATAAGCCTCAGCGTCAGGCGGCTAACAGTGCCCAGTTCTGTGATGGGAGACGAGGCCCTTCGTTCTCCCGATGTGCCCTTTCGTGTCTGAACATGCCAATTCTTATTCCCGAGTCTCTCATTCTGGACAACGAAGTACGATTCCAATGCCTGTTCAGAAACAACGACAATCAGTGTAATCCCCACAGAAACACCGCATTATCGGGAGAGCCATAAAGACAATCCACAATATTGTTTTACAACAAATCAATCAATGGCTGGCGGGAAGTGCCGACACTTCAGAAGAGACAACGGGAGATAAAAGATCTCTAGAGATAAGGGAGCTCAATTATGCATGACACCTGGTCACGGGAGTGTTATTAACTGTCCGCCAGTTGCTCTTAAATTGATTGACAACGCCACCTGGTCTGTATTTTCACGAGGTGTGTCAATTGCGGCACGCCAGGGACGAGGTGAGAATGATAACCACGTGGTACTCGCGACAAAGAAATTGATGGGGGAAGAGATGAGACACAAGGGATAGATAATGGCAAGGAGACAATGAATAGAAATTTGAAAATAAGACAGACGGATGGTGAAAAAGCTAGTTGCATATACTTTACAGGACGTCGCAGTCAACCCCAGCTGCTTTTTTTTTTTTGGCTGTTAGTGCTTTCTTGGCAAGTTTAAGTCCAGTAGGTTTGCCATCGCTTTCTGAACGACCAGGCACTTACACTTTGTATGGGAACCAACGCAAGGCGATGTGCTGGGGTTGACTGCGACATTCTGTAAAGGATACGCTTGTACAAACTGTGGGAGGCAGGATAAATGGCAAAGAGATAAAGAAACTTTTCGACAGGCTGTAATAACGTCTTGCAAAGCATCCGCTACATAACGATGATGATGATATAATCATGACACCAGCCAGGGGTGATTTAGGCCTTACCCCCACCCATGAAAATAATTGACTCTGGTAATTACTAGACAATCAGATTACCACGGTGCTGTGGAAGTGACAATTTCCTCATCACGCAAAACGATGTTGCTAATCATGATAGAGTAGCCCGGTCAGGAGTTATGTCACCTCATTAATCATGTATTCCGCGAGCCGAATGGGTTGTGGTGGGTTGCCCGATCAATATCTCATCAGCGCCTGTCTCATTACTGGCTTCCTCCTCTTCTTCCTGCTGTTACTACTATCATAAGAACCACTACTACTACTACAATTACTACAACTACTACAAATACCTCAGCTGATGATGCTGCTACTACTACTACTACGAACATCGCCACTACTACACTACCATTACTACTACCACTACTGCTACGATTACTATCATTATTACTATTATTGCTGCTGCTACTATTACTGCTGTTGCTGATACTACTAATACCACCACCACCACCATCACCGCTACTACTACCACTACTATACTGTTGTTGCTATTGCTACTACCCCCACCATAACCACTACTACCACCATTACTACTACCAGGGGCTGCTGCTGCTACTACTGCCACCACCATCACCACACCACTGCTGCTGTTGCTACTACTACCACCAATCCTATACTACCACTGCTGCTGTTGCTGCTACTGCTACTAATACCACAACCACCGCTACTCTAACACACAACTACTGTTGCTACTATTACTACCCCCTCCCCACCATCATCACCACTAGTACTACCATTACTACTATCACTGCTGCTACTACTACTACCACCACAATCACTACTACTGTGCTGCTACTATTACTACCACCACAACCACTACTACCATTACTGCCATCACCACTACTACTACCAGTACTACTACCACTGCTGCTACTACTACTACCACTACTACTGCTATTGCTGCTACTACTACCACCATTACCGCTGCCGCCGCCGCTCCTACTGCTACTGCTACTACTACTACTACTACTACTACTACCACCATCACCACCACCACTATCACTACTAGCATTATTACTGCCACTACTGCTGATGTTGTTACTACTACTACCACCATCACTCCTACTACCACATGCAGCTGTGACTAATACTACTACCACTGCTACTATTATTAATATTACTACTACTGTTGCTACTATTACCACATCAGCTGTGAGTAATACTACTACCCCTGCTACTATTATTAATATTACTACAACTGTTGCTACTACTACTACCACCATCACTCCTACTACCAACATGCAGCTGCGACTAATACTACTTCACTGCTACTATTATTAATATTACTACTACTGTTGCTACTACTTGTCGTGTCCTCCTTTAAAGTGTCGTCCCTGGAGTGAGGAGATCCGACACCCACATTATAATATTATTTTTTTCCCCCCTCAATATTCTGGAGAATCCACCAGCTTCCGTCCAACACACTCCATCAGCCTATGGACACCTTTTCCTATCACTCTCACACTGTCGTACTATGCCCCCCTTTTCATACTTCCCCAACGCAACATACTCAACAACTCTTACTTCTAGAAATTAATAAGATTAATTTATTAAAATAAAAGTGTAACGTGTATGAGACGTGTATGCGAAGAAAATGTGTGACGTGTTCTATAAAGTGTAGAGAATCTGACTCTCAGACATCAGCTCAGTCCGCTGATCACAGCAAAGATAGACCACAGCACGTTACGTCAGAACAAGTACGTCTCACCCGTTGCCGAACCCTCCTGCCGGATACTGCTTTGCTTCTGTAGACCTCTGGTAATCCCATTTCATGAACATGAGAAAAAGACACCGGTGGTATGAACAGTTACTTATGGACCGGATTCACTCTAAAAACCCCCAAAGTTTTTTT